>JAUTXW010004358.1:0-76940 GCA_030620095.1 Kuschelorhynchus macadamiae
TTTTTGTTTGTTCTTCGTTCAGTATTGCTAAGTTTTTTATTTTTTTTTTCAGAAACACGATGGTAAGAAAATATGTAAAAAAACGACCAAAGTCACTTTAGCGATATACGGAAGAAGATCTTATCCATACTGTAAATGATGTGTTAAATAAAAACAAAATTAGACAAGCATATCGAATCAGTTTACAATGTTCCTATTGCTGTTATATATCATCGAATAAAAGGAAGAAAAAATCCGATGACCACCTTAAATGCTGGACGCCATCATGCTTTGCCTTTAAATATAGAAGCAGATTTAGCTAATTGTCTCGTAGCTCGGGTTAGAATGGGTTTGCCGTGCAATGAAAAGGAGTTGGGGCACTTAGTAAGCGAATACGTTACATTGAAGGCGTTGAAGACTCCCTTTAAAAACAATATTCCCGGTCACGACTGGTACTTGGGCTTTATGGTGAGACACTCAAATTTGTCTTTTAAAAAGCCTAAACACCTGCAGAAAATAAGCAAGATGCCCGCGATCCCTTCGTTGTGTATGATTTTTATAACAATCTTCAAGAATTAGTTATAGAGAAGATGTTGGAATCGCCCAGCTAAAGCCAGCTTTGTCTTTAATACAAAGTGGATTTAATCGTGACCCTGGTCGCGTACGAGCGATTGGCGAAAAGGGAAAACCATTGTGTAGAGTGTCAGGAGGTTCGGGTAGAGAAAATACTACTGTATAGGGCGTGCGTAGGAGCTCTAACGAGGTTCCCATTTTCCTCCGTTTATTCTATTTAAAGGGGATGCTGCAGGCCCGTTGGGTATCAGAGAACGCCTTTCGTGGCACCCTGTATGGCGCATCCAAAAATGGATGGATGGAAGAGTGTAATTTTACCCATCCGTTGAGTGAATTTATTTATTCCTCATGTAATAGCCCTAAGACAAAAATACGAAGCTCCTAATCAGACACCGCTTCTATTATTTGACGGTCATTCGGTCGCGTAAGTGTTCGCATTGTTGCTGCTGCTCTCGAGCTCAACGTAGATTTATGGATTTTCCTAGTCACCTAACTGACCGAATACAATCTCTAAATAATAATTATCGGACCGGTCAGACTTAAATGCAACAAATTACTAGTGGAGCATGGTAAATCTTCGATGGGAAAATCTTCAGGACAACTAAGCGAGAAACTAAAGTTCGTTGAACTAATGGGTCAAGTTTGGGCAGACGGCATAACCAAAGAAAATGTTGTATCGGATCAAAAACACCGGGGTGTTTCCTGTCGATGCTGCTATGTTCTCCGAGGATTACTTTGATCCTATAAAATTAGCTGATGAAAAAACATATAACATCGGCCTCTGAAAAAGTACAATTTTCACCAGGATCGATTGAATCAACGCAAAGTGAGGTTCAACGCGAGGAACAAAATAATCATGCTGTGACGTTCCCTAATCAGACACTGCCAGAAAATGTCATAGGATAGCCTCTCCAAATCATATTGTCCGTATCTTCAGTCAAAAATTATGTGAAGTGGGAACTTCAGCAAAACAAATATTCGTGCCCCCAAAAAAGTGATTTCCCGTTTGAAGCAGTCCACTTATGGCGGAGTTTTAACAACACCGGAAATTATAAAAAGACCTAATAAAGCTGAGCAAAAAAAGGTGATTAAAGTAAATAAAACAAAGAAGACTAATAAACTCCAGACAAGAAATAAAAAGACCCAAAACGTTAAAAGGGCATTGAAATTTAGTGCTACTGTAAGATGAACCTGCAACAGTTTTATGTAATGATAAAGCATCAGATGATGATTTACCACTTTAAGTTATGTTAATAGAAAAGGTTCAACCTCACTAAACCTTGAAACTGTCAAATACAAGGAGGTAAAATGGGATGACTTGCAAATGGACACATTCGTTCTAGTAAAATGTAAAGGCTTTACTAAAAACACTGAGTATAAGTATGTATTTGTAGTACACCAAAAAGATGAGGATGATGGCGAAATTGGAATTATAGGCCTAAAATCAATAGATGAGACATGTACAGATTTCTACATTAACGAAACCACAATATCATATGTCAATATTGATATGGTTGAAGCAGTTCTTCCAGAACCACAAACCAAATTTATGGAGAGTTTGAGAAAGTTTAATTTTTGTTTGTTTCGTTTTTTTTATCCATATTCAATAAATATTATGTCCTTAAAACAAACGTTTTTTTTCCATGGGGGAATTGTAAACACACTTGTAATACATCGATAAACTTAATAATCCGAGTAAAAACAGATGGTATAGTTGTTTGTTTACTATTACCTTATTTAAAACCTCCTATATTTTATTTATAGAACAGTGTGTTTACATTTACCCCAAAATATGATAATATTTGAATTTTTGATCGAGCAAATGTAAACGAGTTTTTTTTTTTGTTATGTATTGCAAATTTCTAGCTGTTCATGAAAGCACCTATTCAGTAAGGGCTCTAAAAAAGTACCCATTTAGAATTTTCTAAGCAATTATCAAGGTTTCGAATTTATACCTTGTTATAATTATTTTTGTATAAATCGTTTACATTACCCCAACTAACCCTATATTCTTCAATTCTTTGACACATTGTAGCATAAAAATAAGTATATACCTAAACAAATACGAAACATGCTGTATTTTAAATATAATTAGCAAATGTAAATACGTAAAAATAAATATTTACTGGCTCTATTCGTTTCTCCTGCAATTTCTTCCCATATATTGTCTTTTCTTAGTTGGTTTGATAGTTTTTGTCACTAAAGTCGTAATTTCATTATAATTTTGAACCAAGGAAATTAATTTTTCCTCATCCATGTTAGATCTCTTTGTCTGCTCTGAAACCTGAACAACAACTACCAAAATATTTTAAGAACAAATATGCACCTGACAAGTTTTCACAAGTTGTTGCTGGTCGGCGCTGGCCGGTGCCGCGCTCACTTGGCCAGACCATTACGACACGTTCCGTTAGTTGCCGGCGAAGATCGGAGGCCTGCAATCCGTTCGCCGCCGTGCCGGTCTAGTAGGCGTTAGTCCATTTAAAAGCATTATTTTAATTCTATCTTTATTTTGACGGGATAGGTTGTGCTGTGCTGCAACGGGCAAGTGGGCGACAACGTTAATGCTTTTAGTAAGATCAATTCAGCTTTTTTAAGAGTAAACCGAATTTTTTTAGGTTTATTGAAAAAAGTATAGTAATGCAAGAAGCTACTTTTGTTTTAAAGAATATAGTGCTGACATTAATTTACTAAAGGTACAACAGACTTAATATTTAACTCGAATTAACTCAACAGAACAATTATTGTCAGTTCCCTGTTTATATAGATCTATTGCACATGTTTATTCATTTATTTGCTGATTTACAATTCAAGTGATAACTGCATCATGTTATGCCTTGTTCTTCAAACTAATATATTCAAGAAGCAAAAGCTATAGAAGGTTCTTTTCGCCTCTGGCAAATTTGTTATTTCTAAATAAATTGTTTCCCTCTCCGGGATTTAGACTATTTGCTTCATTGGAGAGCAGCCTAAGTGATAATGTTCCAAGTGGATAGGACCTCATAATTTAACGCTATTAAGAATAATTAGCTGGCCAGGCCAGGCCGATCTTTTCCGTTAGATGGTGCGATGAGTTTCCATTGAATATAAGAATATGGTGCGCATTCACCACAATATCGAGAAATGTTATCGAAGGAAAACGTGTTTGGTTCTATAGAAAAAATACGCAATAAAACAAAACAAAAAATATTGTTGAAAGGTCTCAGTAACCAGACGATCATTTCAAAAAAAAATTATGTAAAATGGTGAAGTACAACTTTCTCGCGGACTTACCTGAAAAATCTGGCCTAGAGTTTTAAATATAGAGGATTGCGGCTTGGGTGCACACGACTTTGTTTTAAGCTAAATTAAAAACAAAACAAACTGATTGTTGGTCGTTTATGGAGTTATACGTTTTACTTAGTGAAACGATCGAAAATTAATCAAAACAACGTTAAGTTTTTTTTCAATTATTGAATAATGTTAGACTCAGAAGTATACTATAAAAGGAGATAAGATGAAAAATATAAGCCACAGTGCTGCAGTATACAAAAAATCCTTAAAATACCGAGCAACTTTAAATTAAAAAAAAACAGCAAGATTAGTCTGAATTTTGAAAGTTTGAAAAATGTCTGAGTAGGGCTGGAAAATCATGTCAAGTTTCTATTTAGACGGACCAACATCCTGCATTGTTAGAACTTCTTCACATATTTGCTTGCAAATGTCTGAAAAATTGCGCAACATAAACTTGTAACTGTAGAAAAGCTGGACTGAATTGCTTAATAATCTGTGAGCATTTTAGTTTAAATGGAATCAAATCTCACAGACTAAGATAAAAATTTCAACAACTAAAAAAAATATAAGAAACAAGGTTTGAAGTATTTAGCGTAATTTCTGTCGGCATAAAATTTTTTATTATATGCTTAGTACTTTTCGAAAATTTCCCATCCTCAAGGCTAAGACTTCGTCAATAATTAATTCATTCATTCATTCAATAATTAAATTATATTTCGCAACCAACCCCATTGAAAATTTATTAATAATATTTTGGTGTTCAAATGAAATAAAAGTTAGAACTAGAAGAACAGATCTAAAACTCTGACCGAGAAAAGAAATAAGACATACTTGAGCATATAGCTCCTACTGTTATTTAATTCAAACCCCAAAATAGGTGGTTTGTATATGTATATGTACGGTGGCAGGAATCAATTATTGAAGAGGTCTTATCCCCGAGGATGACAAATTATCGAAAGCGCAGGGCATATAATTACGCTAAATACTTCAAACCTAGTTTAAAAAAGCGCCTAGCTTCCTGTTTTATACGTAATTGGTAAATAGACGACCAAAAAAACGTCACGCCACTGCTTTTTTGTAGGAAATATTGTTTAGAATAAAACGTTTTTTTAAGGTTGATATTAAACGATATATCTGCAAAAAAAATTAAGAATTTTGCGCGGAATGCCGGGATGGTAGAAGTGAGCTAAATTAACATGCTGTTAAGGACGGTTTTATGAAGAGAATAAAGTTTTTTTCGGGTTTCCCTGATTTTTTTCCTACTAATGGACCTAAATACCTAAACATTAACTTCCATATTCACTAAAAGATTTAAGAGTTAGACCAGGGGTGCGATTTTGCACTCATCATTTCGTTAGTTAACGAAAATTTTCCCGAGAGCTGTTCGGCATGACAATCGGATTTTCCGATCTTGGTTCGTTAAACACCAACCTACTACTAAAACCGCCATTTTCCGAATCTGTCATTTAGTGAGATAAAAAATAGTTTTGATTAGTTGAAAGCTAAGCCATGATATATTAGCATATGCATCATACCGTAAATAATCAATCAAGTTAAGGTATGAACGTAGAAATATTTATTTTTCAGTTCCAACTGTTTCTTTTGGTAGTTATGTAAACTCTCCAAACGTCAATTTTTAGTTTTTAGACGATAAAATTATAGGATCAACTGTGCAGTAATTTTATTATTTTTAATGCAATGAAAAAAATGCAAAGTAAATTTTCTTCTTCCTAATCATATGGTAATTATCAGTATCTTTGAAATAAATAGAGTGACAAAATATCTATTTTTATTAAATGAATACCCTGTCTATTTTTTACACCTATGAAAATCTAAAAAATATCTTTCCAAAAAACTTCATGCCAAATTTTCTGATATACTCACCTATGATATTTAAAAAACTAAAAATTAAAACTTTCCTGCAAATGGCCATATTATTTTTGAATATATAAATTTCGTAACAGTTACAAATAGAGTATTTCTTAAAAGAGCTTCTTTATACAGAGCATTCCATGTAAAAAATTACACTGTGTGTAATATTTTTTAGTACGAGAAATAATAAAAATATTAGAGAGGGACCACTTTAAACGGCAATCAATTTCCCCCGTACAGATTGTCACTACAATTTGCTGCATATTCAAATAATTTATTAGGCCGTCATTTAGTTTTGTCATACAAGATTCGGACTAAAATTTTACCAGTCTGTCTCTGTTTCTTACTTGAGTTTTATGCAATTTTATTTCATTAGGCCGCCATTTTGTTTCGCCATATTTGATTTTTACCAAAATGTTTCCATTCCGTTGAAAACTTAAATTTAACTGGATAAGTAGTTTTAAGCTATGCTGCGTACAGACAGACTGACAGAAGTGGGAAAACATGGGTCCCAAGCACCCTATAATGCAAAGTTCTGCAAAAATGTTAAAGGGTTAATTTTCCATTTTTTGCTCTTGTAAACTGGTTTAAATGCTGGTGGTTGCCCTTCTTCAATAAGGACTTTTCTGTATTTTAAACTTTATAATTAACTGGTAAAAGTGTTAACTTCTATTTGTTTATTTTTCTAATGATTTAATAAATCCTATTATGTATTTTAATAATTTTAACACAGAATAAGTGTGTAACTTATTTTATTAAGACCATATTACCATTTTATTAAATATCGTCTTAAAATAAACAATACATTTGGAAAAATAAAAAACATATTTTTATTACCAATTCATTAAATAAATACAGAAAACAAATATTAGAAATTAAAGTAGGAAGTTTCATTTTGAAAAAATATTTAATTCAGAATAAATATCAGAAAATTTTGACTAGTACATCTAAAACTAGTCCACGCTAATAAAGATATGTATGCATTTATCACTACAGTACATTGAATTTGTAGACAAGAAAAAAAAAACTTAAGCTCTATCTCAAAATATAGCTTACTAAAGTATTCAACAATTGTCTGTTAAAATGATTAGATTCTAATTTAATGTTGATTCTTTAACAAAGGTTTGATTAGTGTCCTATTTATTTAAAAAGGTGTTATGTATCTTAAAATAGTTATTTCCTACCTCGAAATACCTGACAGAATATCATATTCTCTAATGTCTCTAAAATATTTGGAAATACAAGTGCAAAAATATTATATTAAGGTATAATAATGTATAATAACATTAAAATCTGTTCTAGAAAAGCACAATATAATATCGACTAAAATGTTCACCTTTTTTCAGTGCACTCACATGTAGCGATTAATTAAAGTCAAATTTAGCTCTCTTGAAATCTTGAACTTATTTGTTAACTTCTGTTTTATTAGAATATTAGTAGGTAGTAGGTACAATAATTATTCACCATCACCAATTGATGCCAGCAATGCTGTTATATCTTCCGTTTTAGACCAGGCAGACCTTAGAAGCTTCAGATTTTTAATTCTTCATCACCTTTTAATTATTTCCAAAATAATAAAGTATACTTAATTAATTAGGCCAAACAAATGTGTCGTGTTTTGCTCAACGTCAATAAAATAATTTTAAGGTTCACAGTAATTGTCAAATCGTAATGAAAAACTGGCTTACTTGACGTCAAAAAATACATGCAATTTTCCATTTAAGAAATGGATGCTATTTCCAACCTTTGTCAGTTGTTTCGCTAAATCACGTGATTTAGCGATTCGTTAACTAACGAAATGATAACTGCCAAATCGCACCCCTGGTCTAGTTGCCATGGTACTTAAAACTCTTAATTCGTCAGTTATGCTTCGCTTATGTCACTGTCATTTTGTAATTGTGACATTTAGAAAAAAATATTTGTTCCATTGTTAAAAATGCCACCTTAAAACTGTAACTGTCAAGTTATACTTATTTTAAATTTAAAATTGCATAAGAAAACATTAAAAATATTCCTAGATTATCTAATAATTACAATAAAATTTGCAGTTTCATTGTATGTAGATCTGAAGCTTACAATAAGCTCTTGTTTCAAACAAGTTAAACGTACCAATAAAAAGTAATTGACTTTAAAACCATAATATTTTTAGGGTTATTGAAATAATTTTTCAGTTCTGAAAGTTTGTTTTTTTTAGTTCGTTACCTACTATTTGTATTTATACTTTAAATACTTTTTTAGAAAATTAAGTACCAAGTACCAGTACTTTTTAGGGTATTACTAAATTACAAGTACAAATACCGAAAAATATAATATTTTTCATTGTTCTTTGAGCTAATAATATACCCAACAAGCAAAAGTTATAGAAGAACTTTTTCGCTTCTGGCAAATTTAATAATACTGAACCAATAGCTTCCCTCTTATAAATAATGCATTAATGAATGTTTGTTGCCTTACGTCGGGATTTAGATTGTGTTCTTTATTGGAAAACAGCTTAAGTGATAATGTTCCACGTTCACAATTTACCGTTATTATGAATAATTGCGGCTTGAGTGCACACGAATCTGTTTTAAGCAGAACAAAATACACCGATTTGAAAACTATTGTAGTTTATAGTGGTTGGTGAAACCTTTAAAAATTTATCAAAATACCATTCAGTTTTTAAATTAAAACAATTAAAGTCAAAAATATACTTAAAAAAAAGTTGAGACGAAAAATATAAGCTACAGTGGTGCAGTTTACAGAAAAACCCTGGTATACCGAACAGTTTTTAAACAAAAAAATAGCAAGTTTGAGCCGAATTTTGCAACTTTGGGAAATATCTGAGTGGGCTGAAAAATGATAGCAAATGGGCTGGCTCCTATTCAGAAAGGCAAACAGCTTGCAGATAGAGCTTCTTTACATAATATCATGGTAATGTCTGAGGGATTGCGCAACGCAGACTTGTAACTGTAGAAAAGCTGGACTAAAATGCTCAGTAATCTGTGAGCATTCCAATGGGCTATAAATCTCAAATTACTTTACAATTCTAGAGGATGAGAATGAAAATATTATATATAATTAAATATTTAGTAATTATTTTTTTAAGTTTTGTGCTAATTAACTAGATATTGTATCGTTCTATATTAGGTTGTACTATTATTGCATATCGAAGAATTGGAGAAAAAAATAAAGTAAAGATAAAATCAGTATTTTCAAAATTTCTTTTTGAAATGTTAAACAACATACTTTTATTTATATCATCTTAACGATACATTCTAAGGTAACAGTTGCCTATATAGTATGTCTTCCTGAGGAGGGGTGGGAGCAAGCATTTACGTTTGGCAGAAAAAATAAAAAGATCATTATTTTTTCTTTATTGGCACAATGAAAATTAGAATTAACATTTTATTTGGGTTAAAACCTCTGGGGGCTGCATTTGCCCATTTGTCTCCCCTCCTAAATACGCCACTGTATGATAAGACTATATTATTTAACCTTTTTCGTAAGAAATATTGCGTACATTTTCTGGAGATATTTATTTTTGAAATTTTGTATTAATAAACTAGATATTGTATTGTCGTATATCTTGCTTGCATCAAATCTCCTGTAATAGGAGATGTAAATAAAATCGAGATACAAGCAATAGTATCAAAATTTCTCTTCCAAATGTTAAAAATATTTTACCCTACGAAAAAATTATATAATATTAATAGTAATAGTTTAATATAAATAATTTTCGTATTAAAGTCTTTCAATAGTACCTTAATTACTATTGTATTATAAGTAAAATTAATATATATTTTTAATACATTTTTTGGAAAATCAAATACCAACTATCAGTACATTTTACTTGCCTATTACTTGCAGTACAATTCTGTTTGGTATTAGATGAAAACAGCATTATGTAGAATTTAGTAAACAGATTTATATTCATAAAGCTAGTTACAGCTGACCTAATATTTATCTCTAATTAACTCAACACAACAATTATTGTCAGTCCCCAGTTTATATAGACATATTGCGCCTATTTGTTCATTTATTTCATGATTCACGATTCAAGTGGAAACTGCATTTCGTTATGCATTGTTCTTCGGGCTAAAATATTCAACAAGCAAAAGCTATATAAAGTCATTTCCGCATCTGGCAAATTTAATAATAATAAATAAATTGCTTACCTTTTATGAATAATACATCAATGCATGTTTGTTGGCTACCTCCGGGATTTAGATTGTGTACTTTATTGGAAAGCAGCTTAAGTGATAATGTTCCAGGTGTAGAGAACCCCATAATTTACCGTTATTAAGAATAATTACGGCTTGGGGTACACACCTATGTTTTAAATTTTCACAGTGGTATTCGCTCCGTGTTTTGGTGCTTTTTTTGTGGTAATTGCGGTAGAATAAATTACAAAATTTGTGTATTAGTTTATGTATGGAAAATGAAAACGATGATAGTAAAAAAAAAGATCCCAGGAGCAAGAAAAAGACAACAAGAGCTCAGTTGTTAATTTCCTTAACTTCCGAAAAACAAAAATTTACTTCACTACTACTTTACGACAACATCTCTTACCAAAGATGAGGGAAAAAAATTAAATTGCAACAACGGCACTTTTCCTAAAATATACTTTCAACCAAAAATAAACAAAAAAATATTCCTCTTAGACCAATAGTAAGTTTTGTTAATTCTCCAACTTACAATCTGACAAAATATCTCTCAAAATTAATAAGTTATGCTTTTGAAAAAGATGAATATCATACAAAAAACGGACCTTACACTCGATATCTTACGTCGAAAGTGGTCTATGATACAGGCCCAGAGTAATTTGTCACTTAACGAATTTATAGAGCTTTTAAAATTTACATTTGATAACAGCTATTTTGCATTCGAGAATAAATTCTATAAACAATATATATGGTCTTGGCATTGGCAATTGCTTATCACCAAGTTGCTCGGATGTTATCATGTCAGAACTACAAAAAACTTGTATCAAAAAATTACCTTTTAACTTGCCATTTTTTAAACGATACGTTGATGACATAATAACCTGCGTTCCGTTAGACTAAATAGATACGTTGGTTACTATATTTAATAACTTTCATCCACGACTTCAGTTTACTCTTGAAAAAGAAAACAATAGGTCAATACCCTTCCTGGACTTAATGCTAATAAGAACGGATGATAATACAATCAAGACTGACTGGTTTCACAAACCAACCTTCTCGGAAAGATTTCTAAACTTCAACTCACAACATGCATTTAAACAAAAAACTAACATAATACATAATTTGAAGGACAGAGCACTAAAATTATCATATCCAGACTTCCGCAACAAAAACCTCCTTAATATTAAAACATATCTACAAAAAAATGACTATTCAAATAAATCGATAACTAAAATTCTAAACAAATCTCCGCAAACAAATAACCAAACTCAAATCAAAAAAGAAACAACCTATCTAAAAATCCCCCATATCAAAGACCTGTCTGGAAAACTATCTAGAGAACTAAATAACGATTCCCTTAACGTAGCTTTTAAAAACGAAAATACAGAAGAAATTCTACTCAAAATTAAAAACGAAAACACCGCTTGATTATGAAAGTAATGTTATTTATCGAATTCCATGTTCTGAATGTGATAAAGTGTATGTAGAACAGACAGGTAGATACCTCAAAAAAAGAATATCCGAACATAAAAGAAGTGTAAAACCAGTAAGCTTAATAAATACAAACAACGAGACTGCCCTAGCAGAACATTTTGAAAATTTAGAACACCCCTTTAACTTTCATGAAACAAAAATTATTGGAAAACAAACTAATAATAAAAAACGAATTCTGAACGAATAGATAGAAATAAAAAAACACCCTAATAGTGTCAACAAAAAACAAGACGTTGACAATTTAAGTACATCATACTTTAACATAATTAAATTTTGTCAACACTCTCTATAGCAATAACAATATCTGAGAGCTGTAAATTTTGAAAAACTATAAATAAATCAAAATTCCAAATTTTTTTAGAAGTGAGATATATATAAATAAATATATTTATTTTAGTACGAGCTAGGCCATGGTACGATCTCTTAAAATCCTTTATCTAATAGTTTCTCCAGTTTTAAATATATGTTCTAATTTGACATGGAGTTCTGACTTGTTTGTAAGTAGCAAATCTAAATCTTTGTAATTTTTGTATTGTCTCGTAAAAGAATTGTGAATGTTTCAATGTTTAAAGCTATTTAGTATGTTTCATTTTAATTATGTTAGAATAATAATATTCCTCTAGATCTATAACCATTATGTAACGATTGTTAAATATGTAACGCATGATGTAAACCATGTTAAATATTTTTAGAGTCCTGAGGATGACCTTATATAGGTCGAAACGTAGACTAGAATAAAATTCTGAGCTTCTAGAGATTTATTATTGACCAATTTATCTTTTAAAACACATATACTGGATATTGTAAATAAACCTTCTAGAATGTACGGGTTTATTGTAAGAAACTGACATATTTTAAAATTTTGAAATCAATTATTTTCTATTATTTAATGTTTCTCTCTTACGATCGGCACTACTACTATGTGTCTATAGAAACTTAAGGTAAATTACATAATTTCCTATGCTTGCTTAAATAATTTTGTTTATATTATGTATCGAAACGTTCCGTATACAGACTAGTCTACATGTTGAGATATGTAATTTTATTAAATATTTACTTCAATCAATTTAAAGTTAAATATTTTTATTCAGTTGCAGAAAAAGCCAAAAAACATTTTTGTTTGTCAAATGTAATTTTGTTAAATATTTGCTTCAATCAAATTAAAGTTTGGGGCCTGTTTTCATTCAGTTGCAAAAAAGCCAAAAAAGATTTTTATTTAGATATTTTTTATTTGATAGCAATGAACAAAATTCGTAAAATGCCAAAGACTCACTTATAGATTCATCTATATATTAAATATTTTAGTATTTTCCCCATATGTTTACAGGGATTATTTTTAACCATATTTATGAAAGAGTTTGTAACATTTTCTAATTTTAGAATTTCTTTGCTACAGTAGTCATCGTATCGTCATAAGAGGCTTGACTTTATTTAATCCAGTATTAATCATTCCTTCGTAAAAAATATTTCATCTGAAAAGTATTCGATAAATTTCTTTACCTATGCCGTTTGCTAAAAATTCGATCTTCAAAGAGTAGCATAGGAGTTTTAAATAAATTTTCGATTTTAATTTCAGCACACATATGCATTTACAAAATACACCTTGACCTGCTGGACAAAGTACATATCAGTATCAAAAGTGTAATACATATATAAATGAATTGTCAGGCGAAGTAGCAAGAAAAATGCATTATTTAATGTTTTGCCCTGCAAAGTTATTACTTTTATACAAAATTGTCTATCGAGCAAACTAGATTTGCTTAGTGCATATTTTCTTAGACGTCTAACGTAATCTCGTTCAAATTGGTTAGATACAAAATTAGTTAAACAAATTGCTGCGTTGAAAGACATTATCTTCAAAAATTGATATAAATACTTCCACCATATTATTTGTATTATGTCCATGAATACAAATATATTGACCTATAGCATACATACTACATACCAATCAGTTTTATTTTTCGTCCCCAGAATTGCACAATGTATTCTTGTAATAGCACGACGGTGCCTATATCAGTGAGCATTTGTGGCATAATTACATACAAAAACTAACAGAATTCTACATCTTAGTGCGGTCGTATAGGTATAGGTAAAATATTATGTTGTCAAGAGCGGTTTTATAAAGAGAATAAAGGTTTTTCCAGTTTCTATGATTTTTTGAAATTCTCAATGAAACTTTTTTGAGTTAAGTTAAGAAATGCATAAGTAAACATTAAAAACATTTTTGGATTCTTTACTAATTAACATAAAAAAATTATATTGTGTGTAGAGCTGAAACTTACATTCAGTTTACTAGTAATTGTATTTGAAACTGAAATATTTAGGTACCCTAAATTTTAAATATAAGGAAAATTGTAACATATACTTCAAATATTTCATTTTAGATGTATTTTTTCCTATATGTGAAAAAATGTTTCCGCACGTAATATTTTAAAATTTTATTTATTATTTATTAATTTATTAAAATTTGCCTTCGCCCTTGCCTTCTACAAGTTTCGCTTACAACAATAGACCAGTGAATCAGCACCAATATGACAATCTAAGAAGAAATAGTGTCAACATTATTGCCAGCACCAAAAAGGCTAACCATCAAAACGCTCCCAATTTAGTTAATAATGCCTATAATTGTCACTTTTCGGTTACCTACCATGTTAATTACAACAAAGAATAATTTTTTAACAGTTTTCTATAGCTCTATAAAGTTACTACCTTTTTCCAAATAATTAGGTTACTTTTAAATATATAATAGTTTGTTTGTTATAGTTTAATAAAAACTACTAAATAACTACGAATTATGTACCTATTTCCACTGCAGAAAAAAATTAATTAACACTTTCAAAAAATTATTTTCCGTGGGCAAATAAGTCATTTATAGTGTTGTTAAATTTCCGTTACAAATACCGAAATATAAAATATATTTTAAGCAAAATATTTCACATGTATTTTACCTGTACTTTACTTGAAGTACAGTTTTTCCTTAGCACTAGTTTAAAACGGCATCCCATAAAAACAGATATATATTTTCATAAAGCTAATTAGAGCTGACCTAATATTTAACTCTAATTACCTCAAAACTACAATTATTGTCAGTCCTCAGTTTATATAGACATATTGCACCTATTTGTTTAGATATTCCCTGATTTACGATTCAAGTGGAAACAGCATTTCGTTATGCATTGTTCTTCGACCTAATATATTCAACAAGCAAATGCTTTAGAAAAACCTTTTCGCTTCTGGCACATTTAATATTAATAAATAAATGGCTTCCCTGTTTTGAATAACGCACCAATGCATGTTTGTTGGCTTACTCCGGGATTAAGATTGTATACTTTATTGGAAAGCAGCTTAAGTGATAATGTTCCAGGTGTAGAGAACCCCGTAATTTACCGTTATTATGAATAATTACGACTTGGGGCACACGCCTCTGTTTTAAGCTAAGTTAAAATCAGAACACTTATTTGACTATGGTAATTTGTGGAGCTATACGTTTTCGTTGGTGAAACGATTGAAAAATTAATCAAAACACCATTAAATTAAAACAATTTTAATTAGGTAATATTAGAGTTATAAATATGCCCTAAAGGAAGATGTGATGAGGCTACAGTGGTGCAGTATACAGAAAATCCTAGACATACTTAACAGTTTTAAATAAAAGAAAAGTAAAAGTTTAGACCGAATTTTGCAACTTTGGAGAACTAGGGCTGGTAAATCATATTAAGACAAATAAACAGATTGCATCGATAGAGCTTCTTTACATACTTTTAGTCAAATATCTGAGAAATTGTTCAACGTGAACTTGTAGCTGCTGAAAAGCAAAATTCTAAGTAATCTGTGAGCATTCTGATGGACTATAAAGTGCAAGTTGCGATACAATTCTAGAGGATAAAAATAAATCACTTTCTAACAATATTACACAGTATTAAGTCTTTGCTAATCAGTTTTTTGTTAAGTATTGTATTTCAAGTTGTGTATTAATAAACTATATATTGTACTGTCCTATATTAAGTTGTACTATTACTGGATCTTCGAAATGGTAGAAATACTTTTATTTATACCGTTTTTAACGTTATACCCTAATATAAAACTATATTATATAACCGTTTTTGGGGAAATATTGCGTACATTATCTATAATAACACCTTTTTTTTCTAAAACCTGGTATTAAACTATATATTTGCAAAAAAACAATTTTGCATTCCATTTTTCTGAAGTGGCGACGAAATTCGGGGTGGTAGAGGTGTGCAAAAATAATATGAGAATAGAGAATAAAAAATTTTCCAGCTATCCCATATGTTTTTTAGTAACTGAACTCCCTACTGAGGAACCTAAAATGTTGAAAATTCTCACTGGATTTTGAATTAAGTTAAAAATACGTAAGAACACATTAAATTCTTTATAAATTAACATTAAACAAAATATATTGTATGTGAAGCTAAAACTTACATTTAATTTACTAGTAGTTGTATTTAAAACTAAAATATTTTTTAGAGTTTTTGAAACAGCTTCGCAGTATTTAAAGTCTTTTATTGGTACTTTAATTGCTATTGCGGTATAAGTAAAATTAAAACAATACCTTTTAGAAAATTAAGTACCAGGTACCATATTGTATTTTTTACGATGTTACTAAATTTCAAGTACAAATACCGAAAAATAAAATATATTTCAAGTACAATATTTCACATATATTTTACTTGAAGTACAGTTCTGTTTAGCGAACAACACCGCACGCATATAGTGTAAACGTGCGTTCGTTTTTAATTCATGCGAAATAACTGACAGTCGGAAAGCGGGCGAACAACACGTTGTAGACGTTAAAGCGAATATTGAACCAATGATTTTTATTGTAAGTGCTTCGTTTGTAATTCTTGATAAGGAAGTGCAAGAAAATGCCATTGATAGATGGCATCTATATTTAAAACCAGATGTAGGGTATGGTGCACATTGTCGCAGAATTTGAGTATTTAGATACAAATAAACGAATTTTTTTTTTTTAATTTCATAAAAACATTTTAAAAGTATGTTTATTATGCAGGGTCTTTAGTTATAAAGGCAAACCAGAATTAACATTCCTATTTTTATAACTATATATTCAAATAATTTAACTACAAAATTTTCTCTTTTCTTAAAATTGTAAAATGATTTTAGTGTAGTTGGTAGAAATATAGAGTGTTTCATTTTTCTGAGATTTAGTTTCTTATATGTATAACCCAGTATATTACATCAAATGCGTCGCATGTCGCTAATTACCAATATGCCAAATGTAATACCGTGATCTTTAGAGACCCCAGAGAATGTTCTTCTACATAGTGAATCAATAGCAATCGAGATGGGAATACATTCCTTCTTATAGCATGGTTCTCAAATTTCTCGGGTGTCTTTAAAGACAATGGTATAAAACCTGGTATAGTTATATTCAACAGGAAGATATTTATTTGGACATAAAATAGATAGTGTGTTATAAAGTATAATAAAAATGGTAATCATATTTTTACTGAAGAAACTTACATAACACACATGTGTTACCAATTTACTAAAAAAATAAACAAAACTGCTTATTTTATCAAACCTAAAACCATCACCTTCTATAAAACCTTTAAGAACAAATTGTAAAATAACTTCCATTGAAACTTGAAAAGAAAATATTGAAAAATAAATAATATTTTATTTCATTACTTTGGCAACGTTATTTTATGAAGTCCGCCCCGCAACCAAGAGCTATAATAATAACTATAAAATATTATTTCTTACATTTCAATGTTTACTTTGGGCTCAAAATTTTCGAGGGCCAACTCTAGGTTACAACGTTGGACGTACCTAATAACTAGAACAAGTACTCGAGTTTATTGCACTTAAAATTTAGCTAGAATGACGATAAGTAATATTACCGTTGCTTGAATAATCAAACAACGATATTATAATTATAAAAAGCCATCTACATAGAAAATCAGCAATACAAATTATTAAAAATTAAAATAATTAATAGAATTAGAAATGAACTTGGTACCCTTAAAAACTTCGGAAAATATATTAAATACGATATTTTAGCTCATCATTCCTTTCCAATTACTGACACAACAAATATGTTTTGATTACCTTTTACCTACCAAATTAGATTGATCAGAAAAAAGTTTGTACCCCTATAGGTCAGAGGATGCACCACTTTACTTTTTTGGGTTAATTACAGTTTATGTATCAAATTTTAATATTTCAATTTATATTAAAGCATTTAACTTTCTCGCAGAAAAAAATTCAAAATGACGCCATTGTCCCAATTTTTATATTTTTAAAATCTGCTCGCTATAAAATGACTATTCTAAATACTTCTTGAAAAAAATCATGCAGTTTGGCCAAATCTTCCCAGAGACATCGATATACTGGGTCTTTCCTCTTAATTCTCGGCCCCTAATATTAGCTTAATTTTAAGAGATAGAAAAATTGTTGCAGGATTTATTACATAGTTAATAGAAAATTATTTTCTACTTGATTCGTGACCTCAGATTGATATTTTGTACAGGAGGGTTGGTTGGAGTTGGTTAATAATAAATTTATAGAAGCTCAGAATTTTATTTTAGTCTACGTTTCGACCTATATAAGATCATCCTCAGGACTCTAAAAATATTTGACATTGTGTGCATCATGCGTTACATATTTAACAATAGTTACATATTGATTATAGATCTAGAGGAATAATATTAGCCTAACATAATTAAAATGAAACATACTAAATACCTTTAAACATTGAAACATTCACAATTCTTGAACGAGGCAATACGAAATTTACAAAGATTTAGATTAAAAATTATTATTATAAGAGGTGCAATAGTACATACATATACATAAAGACACTTATTTTTAAAAATCAATACATATCAGGATATTTGCTACTTACAAACAAGGCAGAACTCCATGTCAAATTAGAACATATATTTAAAACTGGAAAAACTATTAGATAAAGGATTTTAAGAGATCGTACCATGGCCTAGCTAGTGCTAAAATAAAGATATTTATTTGTCTGTACCTTCGCATACCATCAGTCGATATACAACTTCTAAAAAAAATTGGAATTTTGATTTATTTATAGTTTTTTAAAATTTACAGCTCGCAGATATTGTTATTGCTATAGAGGGTGTTGACAAAATTTAATTAAGTATGATGTACTTAAATTGTCAACGTCTTGTTGTTTGTTGACGCTATTAGGGTTTTTTTTTATTTCTATCATTTCGCTCAGAATTCGTTTTTTGTAATTAGTTTGATTTCCAATAATTTTTATTTCTTGAAAGTTAAAGGGGTGTCCTAAATTTTCGAAATGTTCTGCTAGGGCAGTCTTGTTGTTTGTATTTAGTTTTACACTTCTTTTATGTTCGGATATTCTTGTTTTGAGGTATCTCCCTGTCTGTCCTACATAAATTTTATCACATTCAGAACATGGAATTCGCTAAATAACATTACTTTCATAATCAAGCGGTGTTGTCGTTTTTAATTTTGAGTAGAATTTCTTTACTGTATTTTCGTTTTTAAAGGCTACGTTAAGGGAATCGTTATTTAGTTCTCTAGATAGTTTTTCAGATAGGTCTTTGATATAGGGGATTTTTGGAAAGGTTGTTTCTTTTTTGTTTTGAGTTTGGTTATTTGTTTGCGGAGATTTATTTAGAATTTTACTTATCAATTTTTAATATTAAGGAGGTTTTTGTTGTGGAAATCTGGATGTGATAATTTTAGTGCGCTGTCCTTCAAATTACGTATTATGTTAGTTTTTTGTTCAAATGCATGTTGTAAGTTGAAGTTTATAAATCTTTCCGAGAAGGTTGATTTGTAAAACCAGTTAGTCTTGATTATATTATCATCCGTTCTTATTAGCATTAAGTCCAGGAAGGGTATTGACCTATTGTTTTCTTTTTCAACAGTAAATTGAAGTCGTGGATGAAAGTTATTAAATATAGTAACCAACGTATCAATTTGGTCTAACGGAACGCAGGTTATTATGTCATCAAAGTATCGTTTAAAAAATGGCAAGTTAAAAGATAATTTTTTGATACAAGTTTTTTGTAGTTCCGACATGATGACATCCGAGCAACTTGGTGATAAGCAATTGCCCATGCCAAGACCATATACTTGTTTATAGAATTTATTCTCGAATGCAAAATAGCTGTTATCAAATGTAAATTTTAAAAGCTCTGTAAATTCGTTAAGTGACAAATTACTGTGGTCTTGTATCATAGACCACTTTCGACTTAAGATATCGAATGTAAGGTCCGTTGATATGTTGGTAAACAGAGACACTAAATCCAATGATACCAAAACATAGCGATTTGGCACTTGAAAAATTTGCAACAATGACACAACTTCGAAAGGGTTTTTTGTATGATATTCATCTTTTTCAAAAGCATAATTTATTAATTTTGAGGGATATTTTGTCAGGTTGTAAGTTGGAGAATTAACAAAACTTACTATTGGTCTAAGTGGAATATTTTTTTTATGTATTTTTGGTCGAAAGTACATTTTAGAAAAGTGCCGTTGTTAATAACGATTCCCTTAACGTAGCATTTAAAAACGAAAATACAGTAAAGAAATTCTACTCAAAATTAAAAACGACAACACCGCTTGATTATGAAAGTAATGTTATTTATCGAATTCCATGTTCTGAATGTGATAAAGTTTATGTAGGACAGACAGGGAGAATATCCGAACATAAAAGAAGTGTAAAACCAGTAAGCTTAATAAATACACAACAAGACTGCCCTAGCAGAACATTTCGAAAATTTAGGACACCCCTTTAACTTCCATGAAACAAAAATTATTAGAAAACAAACTAATTACAAAAAACGAATTCTGAACGAAATGGTAGAAATAAAAAAACACCCTAATAGTGTCAACAAACAACAAGACGTTGACAATTTAAGTACATCATACTTTAACATAATTAAATTTTGTCAACACCTTCTATAGCAATAACAATATCTGCGAGGTGTAAATTTTAAAAAACTATAAATAAATAGAAATTCAAAATTTTTTTAGAAGTGAGATATCGACTGATGGCATGCGAAAGTACAGACAAATAAATATATTTATTTTAGTACTAGCTAGGCCATGGTACGATCTCTTAAAATCCTTTATCTAATAGTTTTTCCAGTTTTAAATATATGTTTCAATTTGACATGGAGTTCTGCCTTGTTTGTAAGTAGCAAATATTCTGATAATTGTAGGAATTAGTGTATGATTGATTTTTAAAAATAAGTGTCTTTATGTATATGTATGTACTATTGCACCTTATAATAATAATTTTTTATCTAAATCTTTCTTCTTCTTAAATTTCGTATTGCCTCGTAAAAGAATTGTGAATGTTTCAATGTTTAAAGCTATTTAGTATGTTTCATTTTAATTATGTTAGGCTAATAATATTTCTCTAGATCTATAACCATTATGTAACTATTGTTAAATATGTAACGCATTAAGTAAACTATGTAAAATATTTTAAGAGTCCTGAGGATGACCTTATATTGGTCGAAACGTAGACTAGAATAAAATTCTGAGCTTTTAGAGATTTATTATTGATCAATTCCAACCAACCCTCCTGTACAAAATAGAAAACTATATTTCAATAATGTTCCATTAACACAATTTTTTTAATGGAAACAGCGTGTTACATGCTTAAAAGCATCTTTTTGTCTCTAAAAACACCAGAGAAATGGGAGAAAGAGACATTCGCTGCCGTAAAAAACAATGCGTTTCTATTGACTCGACTACGTAGAAAACCATTCTGTGTTTGTTACATTTTATTGCAAGATTTTGGTTAAAATTGCAGGGATTTTTTTAAAAATAAAGGTATCAAACACAGTAAATTTATAACCAGCGAGATACCTACGACTTTTATTGGAAAGCAGCTTCCAGTTCCATATGTAGTGATATCCGTAATTTACCATTATTATGAACAATTACAGCTTGGGGCACATGCCTCTGTATTAAGCTAAGTTAAAAACAGAATACCCTGGTTTGAAAACTATGGTAAATTGTAGAACTATGCGTTTTAGTTGGTAAAACGATGGAAAATTAATCAAAACACCATCAAGTTGAAACAATGTTAAATAGGTAAATTAACAGCCGGTTGCAGAAAACTTAATAGCTGATTAGAATATTTAACCGAGCTTTCAGATTTGACAAGCTGTTTAGAGAAATCTACGAACTCGCTGTCAAATTTGACAGTCCTTTAAACAATTTAAACTTTAATTGAGCTTTCTGCAACCGATCGTTAGATTTATAAATATACTATAAACTACAATATTTTACCTATATTTTATCCGTATTTTACTTGAAGTACACTTCTGTTTAGCACTAGTTTAAAACGGCATTATACGAAACTTAGTAAACAGATATATATTCATAAAGCTAGCTACAACTGACCTAATATTTAACTTTAATTAACTCAACACAACAATTATTGTCAGTCCCCTGTTAATGTAGACATATAGCACCTATTTGTTCATTTATTTCCTGATTTACCATTCAAGCCCGATCTGCATTTCGTTATGCATTGTTCTTCGATCTAATATATTCAACAAGCATAACCTGTATAAAGTCCTCTCCGCTTCTGGCAAATTTAATATTAATAAATAAATTGCTTACCTTTTATGAATAATGCATCAATGCATGTTTGTTGGCTTACTCAGGGATTTAGATTGTGTATTTTATTGGAAAGCAGCTTTAGTGATAATGTTTAGGCTTAGAGGACCTCATAATTTACCGTTATTATGAATAGTTGCGGCTTGGGGCACACGCCTCTATTTTAAGCTAAGTTAAAAACAGAATATACTGATTTGAAAACTAAGGTAGTTTGTAACTTGTTTAATAAACTAGATAATTTTTAAATGTGTTCAGATTATTCGTTACACTTAGATAGAAATCTTTTTAGCTTTTTCGCAACGGAATAAAAATATTTAACTTTAATGTTTTGGATATATAGACATATAGTAGTTGTACAAATACTTTTATCCTATCGGGACTCATCAGTGCCCCCATCGTGAGAGAGAAAAATTAAATAGAAAAGAATTGATTTCAAAATTTTAAAATTTGTCAGTTTTGTTTGACATTTAACCTAGATATGAAAAAAAATATAGTTTTTTTTTTGTCTATAAAAACTTAAGATAAATTACATAATTTCTTATGCTTACTTAAATAATATTGACAGACTAGACTACATTATGAAATATATAATTTTATTAAATATTTGCTTCAATTAATTTAAAGTTAAATATTTTTATTCAGTTGTGAAAAAGCCAAAAAAAGATTTATGTTTTTTGTACCAGTTTTTTAAGATATATTTTTTTTAAACAAAACAATAATAACTGAAAAGTAGATAACAGAAAAAAATATTACACTTTAAAATGCTTTTCGTTTTTGTCAATGCACTTTAGGCACTTCTTTGATACCGATCTGGTAACGCCGCACACTGATAGAAAATGCAATTCTAGCATTTCAAAATCAAATTTTATCATTGAAATATTTTGCTTAAAAATAAAGTGAAAACGTATTAGGGATATCTGCTTGATATCACTGTATCATTTGTGAACACGTTTCGCAAAATCATCAAGTTTAAATGATGCTAAAAATCAAGCGGGCTTGTGACATATGAAGTGTTGACCGTTCTCTGCGATTTGGAATGACATTTGTACATTGTAATAAGTATGTGTGTCAAGAAGTTGTGAATATTATAAAAATGGTACATATTTTTGGAGGTATGTAAGCTAGTTTTTTAGTATTTTCATACCAGTTGTAACGCGTTTGATTTGTTGGTAGACTTTCTTGTAAATCCAAACGGAAAACTATCTTACTGACATTATGATAGAGCAGAACTTTGAAACGACTAAATATGACATTTAAATACAAGATTTATAATATTTTATGATATTTTCCCTTTTCGATAAGCTAAATTAGGCTTGCCACCTTTTGCCCCTTTTGGTGCAATTTGAATTTATTTTAGGTAAAGTTGCGTCTATAAATAGAGCGGACCTGTTTGATATCGCAAAATCAATTTGTCCTTTGCGTCCAAGGCACACGGAATGTCAGAAATTGCTATTAGATTATATTTTACATGTTACTGGTAATGATGAACCAACAAATAATACCCAGAAGCTACTCACAAAAGTTATTGATAGCTTTACAAAAAGTTTGACTGAGAAATGGAACAAAGCGAGAAGATTTGAAGCAAAATTTAGAAAAAATAACGAGCAATGGCTTTTTAGCGTGATAGTCATTTCGTCTCAAGATAGTCATTCAGTCAGAAGTTCTTCTTCGAGAGTTGGCCGTCCCAAAATATCATTCGAAGAAGGCAGTGAAGTTACTAAGCGCAGAAGAGTTCAGGAAAAGGTCTCATTGATCACCGAGGATGAACTTTGTTTAGCCACAGAAATAAAACTGCGTAAGAATGGTAAACGGGATGTTGCGTCAATGTTGCATAAAATGAGATCTTCCCCCAAGAATGCAACTAGGTTGAAAAAATTGGAAACTAGGACCGAGGACCTACGGCAAGTATCATTTTCTCCAGAAGAGGCGCTTGCGTTATTTGTTAGCTTTAAGTTTACAAGATACCAATATATCGGTATAAGAAACCTCATCATTAAAAAAGGACTCAAAAAACTATTCCCGACATACGACAAAATTATCGAAGCAAAAAAAAATGTTACCCTTTTAATATTCTGGCTACAAATACGTCAATCGAAGTACAGTTACAAAATATTTTAAATCATACTGCGTCCCGAGTTTTAGAGATGCAAAAAGTTGTTTTACCTACTTTTACCAATAATATTAATGAAACTGTCATTAATTTAACGATGATTTATAAGTGGGGTTCAGATGGAAGTGGCAGTCAAAGTAACTATAAACAGGTATGCGAGGCAGATGACTCAAATATACTGACTACTTCCATAGTTCCACTGCAGTTGCAGGTTAATCATGAAAAAAATAAAAAAATCTTATGGCAAAATCCTCGAACATCCTCTACACGGTTTTGCAGGCCTGTGCGAATCCAATTTATCAAAGAGACTAGCGAAGTAATAAAAGCCGAATTTGTCCATATTGAAAATCAAATCGAACAGCTGTCTACAATGAAAATTAATTTAAATAATAATGAGTATGTTATACACCATAAATTGTTACGAACTATGGTAGATGGCAAGGTTTGTAATTCGTTAATGTCAACATCCTCACAAAAATGTTATATATGTCATGCCGGCCCCGGACAATTTAACAACCTTGATAATATTAAAACATTACCTATTAACTCTGATGCTCTAAGCCTCGGCTTGTCTACCCTTCACGCATACATTAGGTTCTTTGAATGTTTGATTCATATTTCATATAGGCTTAACATAAAAGTTTGGCGGGTTCCCAAAAATCAAAAAGATCAGTTCGAAAACAGAAAAAAAGAAATCATTCGTCAATTTAGAGCAGAAACCGGACTAATAATAGATCAACCAAAGCCAGGTATGGGCTGACGGGAATACCGCCAGAAGATTTTTTGCTGACCCTTTATTATCATCTAATATAACCGGAATAGATCAAAACCTTATTTATAGATGTAGTGTTTTACTAAAAACTTTAAACTGCAGCTACCCAATCAATTCAACCCGTTTTGGCCAATATGCCTTCGAAACAGCTGAGCTATTTGTTAAGCTTTATGCATGGTACCCAATGCCCCCAACAGTTCATAAGATTTTAATGCACAGTAGGGAAGTCATTGAACATTTTTTAATTCCGATAGGTCAATTAGGAGAGGATGCTCAAGAATCTCGCCATAAAGAGACAAAATATTACAGAGAGCATAACACTCGAAAAATATCTCGAAAACACACCCCTCTTAGTATCCTCCGATCCCCTTATTTCCAGTTTGAGAGTTCTACCACCTAGGCAAGACAGTATTTACTGTCGAGATGTTGTTGATCTTCTGCTTCCACCTGAACCTCTATAGTTAGGTACCCTTTTTTATAACGGTTTGTTTGTTTGTTCGTTTGAATCTCTTTCCATGAATAATGAAGAATGACTGAGAAAGTCGGAACACTATCGTTTTTGCACTGAGGCTTGAAAGTTTGCGCCCTTCAAATATGTATGTATATAAATGCCTTTTTTAACTTACAAAATTGGTTATTATTGTCCTTATTCAATTTATTATCTTGTGTAGTGTATTGTACCTATGAAAGTAATTTTTGGAGAACGATTCATAAAAACTGATTTAGATAACCTTTTGAATTCAAATTACGAGTATTTTCAAACTTGTTTTGTAATTAATGTTTTGAAATAATTTAAGACTGTTATCATTTTTATGCTTATAGTTTCATAATTTCTTTTATATACCTAAGATATCATACCTAACATAATATCTAGATTCTAGATACAAAGAATATCTTCATTAGAAAGACATTTACGTGAGATTTACGTAAACTTCTTTTTTTTAATTTTCAAATATTAGCTTCCAAACTTTCAATTTTGGTACGTTTGCATACAAAATCTGTGAAAACTGGGGGTTTGGAGATTAATAAGTTTGGAAAATAGAAAAAAACGTTTATATACTTATGACGAATTGGTTCAACTTTCTATTATAATCTGTATCATATTTTGATAATATTGTAGTATAAAATAAACTATATTATAGCAGAATTATTTCCATGCTGATAGTTATGTATATATCTATAAATAATGTTATTTATCCGATTGTTAACATATTAAGGTAAGGTCATTACTGAGAAATTAATATCCAGAGCTACTCTTTTGAAAATATATAAAGTAATTCGCTTAAGACTATCTTATTATTATTAACACCACGGCAGGGCTTGTCTAAAATCTGGACCCCCCTTATCTCTTGAATGGTGTGGTATATTTTTATGAAAATTTGAGAACTTGAGTAGGATAACGTGAGCAAAATTTTAGGCATAAAATGACAGACATAAATGTCAAATCGAGTGCCAAATTCAATTTGCCAAGTTCAATTTGGAAAAAAAAGGTTCGTGTAAAAATTGAAGAGATAGTATAGGTACAGATTATTTAATTTTGACATAATGCCATTTTGTTTTGGATAATGACAGATGCTTCAAAATTTGGGGATCAAAAGAGAAGAAAAAGATCTTTGAAATAAGGTATTACTCGACCGGGACCCCTTTTTCTATATATTTCTAATTAATTTTTGCTTCCAAAATGGCGCCAAACTGTCATTTTCAAGTTTATGTCTGTCATTTCATGCCTAAAATTTAGCCTCTGTTGTCTTACTCAAGTTCTCAAATTTTCATTAAAATGTACCAAATGGTTCAAAAGTTAATAGGAGGGGGGGTTCCTGACTTTAGACACGCATTGCAATTTCCGTTTTTGCATTGCATTTTCCAAGTTTTTTTTTTCATGGACAATGCTGTATACGAAATTAGAAATGAATATTTTGAACTTAAATATACTTATTATTTACTTACATCAATAAAAACATTACCAGAATTGCCTACATAATTTTGACCTGCTAGAATTGCATTTTCTATCACTGTGCGCCGTGAAGAGTGTTCCGATTAATAGTTGAGAATTTTCTACAGTCCAGTAATGGTGGATGTGTCTGTTAAACACAGCACAATTGGTAAAATGCGTTTCGTCTGACCATTTAACATTTTCAAAAAAAATGGGGGTTTATTTCCCAACAACAGCACTCCTGCCACACCAACAACCACTGAAATCGATATTGAAGACTCTACGGAAGAGGTATTTTCACAAAACACAAGTGCCAACCCAAAAGAGTGGTACCAAGGACAAACTATCGAATGGCCAATCTAAAACTTCTCAACAAATACCTAAAACTAGAGTTACCAGACTGGGTTCTAAAGGGAATCAAAATTTAAATATTCAGCAACCACTTTCAAAGGATCTTCAAAGAAAGTAAAGTAAATTGCCACAAGACCATCAGTGAGTGTAGGAGGGTTTCAACACAGCAGGATATATAGTGTTAAATTTAAGACTCTTAGCCTGACTAGCTTCAAGTAGAAAGTAGTGGTGCAGTGTTTTATCCCACGCTGGGCATACATACGTAAGTACTGTAAATGATGACTATTTGTTTAACTCGACATTGTCATTGGTAATTACCAGAGAAAAACAATTGTCATGACTTTTGATTTTTTTTTGTTTGCTTGTTTGGTTATGTCTTCTATATATTTTAGATACAGGATATATTTTAGAAAATAATTTTAATAAGTTGAGCGTGCTATTTATTTTGGTTTGTTTTATTTTACGGATATTTACTTACTAATCTACATTCTTTTTTTAATATGAAGGTGGGACATTTGAATGTAAGGTCGATGTATACGGGTTTCGATGAACTAAAAACACTAATAATTACAAATAATTTTGACATTGTGCTACTGTCTGAGACTTGGCTATCTGATGGTGATGATTCGGAGCTTCTGTTCCGGGGTACTACTTTTTTAGAAAAGATCGAACTCGAAGGGGAGCGGGTGTGGCGGCATATATTAGGGACGAATATGCAATTGATTTAGTCACTTTCGAGTTTAATATTAATGTGCAACTGGAGTATTTTGTTTTTAAACTGAGGCTTAAAAATAAAAAATATGCATTTATGGTATTTTATAGACCACCAGCACTAAATTTTAAACTAATAACACAAGATTTCGATAACATTTTTTCTTGTATTTACCCAATTGTTGATGAAATTTTCTGTTTGGGTGATTTTAATATTAACTTGCTCAATTTACAAAATCCGCTAGTCTCGTTATTCGAAAACTATAATCTCACCCAAATAATAAATGAACCTACCCGGATATCTGCCACGGTACACTAATTGATGCAATTTTTGTCACTAACACCTCTTTAATTACTGCCTGTGGTGTTATATCAGCTGACAACATTTCGGATCATGAAATGATATTTTGTGTTGCAAACCTGAATAAAGCACCCATTATACCAATAATAATACGCTATCGTTGTTTTAGGGGCTTTAATTTAACGAATTTTCTTAATACCATGAGAGCTCTGCCTTGGGATAGCATACTATATGAAAATAATATTGACAAAAAAATCGAACTTTTTAATAATCTTATATTACATTTATTTGATCAGCATGCCCCTATGAGAGAATCACGTATAACTAAGCCAAAGGCCCCCTGGCTAACATCCAGTATAAAAGAATTTATGAAGCAAAGAGATAGTGCTTTAAAGAAATTTAAACAAAGGACCCACGTGACTGGGCAAATTATAAATATTTGAGAAATTTCACGTTATCTGCAATTCGTAAGGAAAAAAAGAAACATTTAGACTCTGTATGCGGTGAGAACAACCCAAAAAAGACTTGGAGGACTCTTAAAAAATTTAACATATGCTCGGATAAAAACTGCTCAATTCCTAAAACCTTGTCTAATCCTAATCAAATAAATAACTTTTTTTCAGCTTTTGTTCAAAATGTTTCAGATTGTTCAGAAAAAATAACTTTTTATAATAATAATATTTATAATAATAACTTGCAGTTTTCGTTTTCTTTGGCAAATATATCAGATGTAAATAAGGCTCTCAATAGTATTAAAATCAACGCAACTGGAGTCGACGAAATATCCCCCTTAATGCTCAAATACTGCAGCCCATGTATCGACAAGTATATTACGCATATTATTAACTGTTGTATAGAGCTATGTTATTTCCCTAATCAGTGGAAAGCGTCTATTGGTAAACCTCTACCTAAATCTACTAACCCTTCAAGTTTTAATGACTTACGCATAATTAGTATTCTCCCCGCAATTTCTAAAATATTCGAAAAAATTCTCAACGATCAGATGTACAATTACTTTATTTCCAACGATATTGTTCCACAGGTACAATGTGGGTTTAAAAAAAAATGTGGCACAGAAGTAGCTCTAACTAACGTTATTGATGACATCATTCGAGCTCAAGATAAAAAAATGAGCACAATTTTAGCGCTTTTGGACTTTTCAAAAGCATTCGATACTATAAATCATAACCTTCTTATTTCAAAATTAAAATATTATGGACTTTGTAGTAATTCATTATCGCTTATCTTCTCGTATTTGAGCAACAGGCAGCAAACAATATTTTCGGATAATAAATACTCGGATCCAGCGAACACTCTTTCTGGAGTACCACAAGGTTCGATCCTTGGTCCCCTACTCTTTCTTGTATATACATCAGATATACTTAAGGCATTATCGCACTGCAAAGTTCAGGCATTTGCTGATGATACACAGATTTATTGCTGCTTTGACACTGAAGATTACCTTGAGACGCAACGGTATTTGAATAATGACCTTAAAACCCTCAGTGAGCTTTCTCTAAAACATAATCTGAAATTAAACCCTCAACAGCAGAAATCTTATTTATTAATATTTGGCAATAAAAATCATACAAACTTCCTTAAAAATTCCTTAAACATATTTATTAATAATACTCGATTGCAGTATGTTGATAGTGCTAAGAATTTAGGTTTAATATTAGATACAGAGCTAAGATTTAAGGAGCACTTAAAAAAGATCTTCCAAAAACGCTGAAAATGCTTTATAATAATAGACATAGTTTAAGTAAACATTTAAGGAAGAAACTCTGTGAATCTTTGGTCTTGTCTAACCTTAATTATTGCGATTGTGTCAGGTATATATATGGTTTAAGAAAATTCGATCACGTCTCACATTTATATAGGGAACTTACATGGTTAAAAATGGATGCTCGTAGAGAGTTGCATTTTTGTGCATTTTTGATAAAAGTTATTAATGATCCCGCTACCACTCTTTCAGTTCGTGAGAGACTTATTTACCGCCGCGATATTCATAACAGGGATGTTAGGGACGCAGAACGATTAACTATGCCTCGTCATAGGAATGCTCTGTTTCAACGAAGCTTTTCTTATAATGCCATGAAATACTTTAATGCAATACCCAGTGATCTGTTGCATTTAAATGTCGCCACCTTTAAGTATAGATATAAGAAAAAATTACTAAATTTGTAAATTGCATGTTTTTTTTTTTTTGTTTTTGTTTGTAAAATAGTTGATTTTGTTTTATTTCAATTTAATACTTAGTTTATCTGTATATTGTTTTTTTTTGTTTTTGTTTGTAAAATAGTTAATTTTGTTTTATTTCAATTTAATACTTAGTTTATCTGTATATTGCTTCTTTTTTTTGTTTTTGTTTGTAAAATAGTTGATTTTGTTTTATTTCAATTTAATACTTAGTTTAGCCGTATACTTATTCGTACACTATATTATGAGTTAATTTTTTTTTTGCTTCTGACCGGTTCAGTAGAGTAGCTATTAAAAGCTAGACTGCGCCGGGAATTGGCATACGTGAAATTATTTTGTATTTTGATTTTTTTTTTTGAGCAAATAAAAGGCATTTATTATTATTATTATATTATTATTATTTAGCCCTTCTACAAGGGTGGGTTTGTAAGAACGGTAACGGGCTGTTTTCAAGACCTCATGTATGGCTGACTTCGGAATGTTAATTTCTCTGCTTGCTAGATTCTACTACTTTTTCACTATTTTTTGGATACTTTTTGTTTTTTCAAAACTTCCATATGCAAGTAGGTTGGAAATAAGTGTGGAGAACATTATTATACATTATTTATTTTTTTTGGTACTTTAATTGCTATTGTATTATGAGTAAAAATAACAAATTCTTTTTTTTTGAATTATTAAGTACCAGGTTTTTCATGTAAAAATACCTAAAAATAAAATATATTTCAAGTACAATATTTGACATATATTTTAACCGTATTTTACTTGAAATACAGTTTTGTTTATCGCTAGTTATACGAAATTTATTAAACAGATATATATCCATAAAGCTAGCTACAGTTGACCTAATATTTAACTCTAATTAGCACAACAATTATTGTTTCTTCATGTAGACTTATAGCACCTTCATGTTCATTTATTTCCTGATTTACGGTTCAAGTGGGATCTGCATTTCGTTATGCATTGTTTTTCGGTTCAATATATTCAACAAGCAGAACCTATATAAAGTCCTTTCCGCTTCTAGCAAATTTAATATTAATAAATAAATTGCTTACCTTTTATGAATAATGCATCAATGCAGGTTTGTTGGTTTACTCCGGGATTTAGATTGTATACTTTATTGGAAAGCAGCTTAAGTGATAATGTTTTAGGCTTAAAGGACACCATAAGTTACCGTTATTATAAATAGTTACGGCTGGATGCAAACGTCTTTGTTTTAAGCTAAGTTAAAAACAGGATACACTGATTTGAAAACTTAGGTAGTTTATATTATTTCAAGATTTGTATTAATAAACTAGATATTGTACTGTAATAAAATAAAGATACAAGCATCATTTCCAAAATTTATTTTCGAAGTGGTAGAAATACTTTTATTTATACCGTCTTAACGTTACTCCCTACGATATAACTATATTTAACAATATTCTACAGGGTTTCCGAAATTGGTAGAGAATGTATTGGGATCTTGAAAACTATAAGAGATGAAAGATGATCAAATAGTGAGAAAGTTGTAGGCCATTCAATTGTAGATTCAATGCCGGTCAAATCTATCTTTTTGGGTTTTTCAGATATTTTGAGAAAAATCTAGTTTTTTTATTTCATAAAATTTTTAAAATCTGTTAAAACATTATTTAGGCAACTTTTTAAGGGCAATGCATCCTTGCATTTTGATTTTGATGTCGACTTTTCGGTTTTGAAATACCATCATCAATTCTATTTTCTTTTGCCATTTTGTTGCAAATTTAATTACTTTTTTCACTTTTAAATGACATGATACCAATGAAAAATGTTTTGCCAAAAAACGACAAATTTCGTTTTTTTATTCTTAAAAAGAAATTGTCAACCATATAGTTATAGAGATTCTGTGAAGGTGAATTCTCAGTGTGGAATCGTCTCAAATGCCTTTCATTGGTATTTTAGTTACTGACGTCGCGGACGTCAGATTTAAAAAAATTAACATCAACCCTAAACGATCTACGAGAAATAAATATGTGCACTCAAAAACGATTTTTTATTTACTTTCAAAACTACACTTGGTAACAATGAATACAATAATTACCTATAGAAGTTTTGAAAAACCGACTAAAAAATATCAAAAAAACAATGACAACAGAAAGATTCAAAAATATTTTGCCGAAATTCCTACATATAGATATTTTTTTAAACAAAACAATAATGATTAAAAAGTAGATAATGAAATAAATTTAACAAAAAAAAATAACGCTACAGTTCAAAATGCCGGTCGTTTTTGTCAATGTACTTTTGACACTTCCGATCTGGTAATGCCGTTAAAAGTGTTCCGATTAATATTTGATAGTACATCCGTACACGTTATTCAATTATTTGTACAGGGTGATCACTTAAGGGTAGCGAGCGGCCATATCTCATAAGATATTGGTCGTATAGATTTGAGAAAAAAAATCGTAATAAAAGTCGCCAAGAGAAATTGCTGAAAATTATTTTCGAGTTTGTCAAACGTCCGCTAGAGGGCGTAACAACCAACACCAAGTAGAAAAATGAAGTTTTTATAGAATTTTGCCTAATGAAAATATATCGATATCATTTTCATATTTAGTGACCATTTCCCTACACTTTTTGTCTAAAATGTTTTGTTCTATATATCAAAATAAAGCGGTGGGGAAGTTCAATTGTTTTTTCAAACAAACCAAGATGTCTCTCGTTTCTTTTGACCGATTTTAGCAAACTTAGGCTCATGTGAAAGAGCATAATTTGCACTACAAAACGCCTATTTGGTTTTGAATTTTTGACTTTTGCTGGCGTCGCTAGATGGCGTTAACTGAATTAGTTGATAACCGTTGATATTGACCAAAATATTATTTTATTTTATTAAAAAATGGCACGCCACTGCTTTTTGTCAAAATAAAAATCATTTTCGTAATCACTTATTAGTTGCTAACAAAAAAAACCTCTTGACTTTTTTTCGTTAGACGAACGGTTTTGGATTGAAAAAATAAGATGTTTAACAATGATAACTATAAGGTTCAAAATTATTTTTAAATATTACATCTCACAATAATAAAATTATTACCTATTATTTTTATCATTAATAATCATTTAATTAGCGAGAGAATGCTTTAGTTCATAATTTATTATTAATAATTATTATTATTTCATAAATTAAATTAAAAATCAAACTTAACTAACAACGCATTTAAGCGAAGCAGGCCATGATCTACGTTAAGAAACAAAACACCAAATTGTCAATAACGTTGATATTCATTTTGATAGTTCCTGCTATTGACATCTAATTTAATGTTATGTAAAAAGTATTTTTACAACAAATCATGCCTTTTACGAATGAAGAAGCCTTTGATATGTTGAGAATTTATTTTCAATGTTTAGAAAATGCGGCGATTGTTTCTAGGCAGTATGCACTGCGTTATCCCCTCCGAAGACACCATTCGAGAATTGTTTTTCATCGTTTAGCCTTACGTTTAAGGCAACATGGCCAAGTGCAACCAACTCCAACTTTGAGAAGAAATCGTAGAGTAAGAAGAGAAGATAACATTATAAATGTGTTGGTTTATATTCATGCAGACCCCCATTTAAGCATAAGAGAGATCTCCAGAGATTTAGGAATATCCTATGGCTCAGTGCAAAAAATATTAATGGATTTTAAAATGCATCCATATCACATCGTGATTCATCAAGCCCTAAATGACACTGACTTTGAACGTAGGCTCGATTACTGCTACTGGCTTAGAGACTTCATTAGAGAAAACCATCATATTTTGTCACAAATATTGTGGACAGACGAAGCATCCTTTTGCAGTAATGGCAGGATAAATCTTCATAACGTGCATTACTGGTCGGACACTAATCCACACTGGTTACGTGAAGATTATCAGCAGGGTCGATGGAGCGTCAACGTCTGGTGCGGTGTTATTAATGATGCTATTATCGGTCCGCACATCTTTAATGGCAATCTAACCGGTGACATGTATTTGAACTTTTTATATAACGATTTACCAGGACTCTTAGAAAATGTGCCTTTACAAGTAAGAAGAAACATGTGGTTTCAACAAGACGGATGCCCGGCACATTATTCACGAAATGTGCAAGATTTTTTGAACAGGCATTTTCCTAACCGTTGGATTGGTAGAGGCAATCTATTTTTCTGGCCACCACGATCCCCCGATTTAATCTGCCTTGATTTTTATCTGTGGGGCCGAATAAAGGATTTGGTGTATAAAACTCGATTAACTACTCGAGAAGACATGATAGTCCGAATTCAAAACGCCATAAATATTATACCAAGAGCGGAAATTGAGACAGCTGTCAACTCCACCCAGAAGAGATTGAACCAGTGCATTCAAAATAATGGACAACATTTTGAACATTTACGACAAAACTATTAATTTACTTTTAACGTTTATTTTTAAAGTTCCATGTTCTTGTTTTTAGTGTTATTGCTCCTGCTGTTGTTGGACAGTTTTATTAGGATTTTTCATTGTTAAACATCTTATTTTTTCAATCCAAAATCGTTCGTCTAACGAAAAAAAGTCAAGAGGTTCTTTTTGTTAGCAACTAATAAATGATTACAAAAATGATTTTTATTTTGACAGTGGCGTGCCATTTTTTAATAAAATAAAATAATATTTTGGTCAATATCAACGGTTCAAAAAAAGGTAGATGATAAATTATTTTCAATAAATTATAGAGAAATTTATCCCCTTTTAAAATATGTAAAAATGAATATACCATTACATTTGTTTTTTTTGAAAGAAACTAAAAAATATGCTACTAATTCAGTTAACGCCATCTAGCGACGCCAGCAAAAGTCAAAAATTCAAAACCAAATAAGCATTTTGTAGTGCAAATTATGCTCTTTCATATGAGCCTAAGTTTGTTAAAATCGGTCAAAAGAGACGGGAGACATCTTGGTTTGTTTGAAAAAACAATTGAACTTCCCCCACTGCTTTATTTTGATATATAGAACAAAACATTTTGGACAAAAAGTGTAGGGAAATGGTTGCTAAATATGAAAATGATATCATCGATGTATTTTCATTAGGCAAAATTCTATAAAAACCCCATTTTTCTACCTGGTGTTGGTTGTTACGCCCTCTAGCGGACGTTTGACAAACTCGAAAATAATTTTCAGTAATTTCTCTTGGCGTCTTTTATTACGATTTTTTTTCCCAAATCTATACGACCAATATCTTATGAGATATGGCCGCTCGCTACCCTTAACTGTTCACCCTGTACATTATCAGATCGGAATTAAATTTTTAACTGTATGACCTACAACTTTCCCTATCTGACCAACTTTCTATCCCTTATATTTGCAATAAACAATTTTGCGCGAAATTTTTTCAAGGTGGCGACGAAATCCGGGATGGTAGAGGTGTGCAAAAATAATATGTTGACAAGGACGGTTTTATGAAGAGATTAAAGATTTTTTCAGCTTTCCCTGATTTTTTTTAATGATTGAACTCCCTACTGACACACCTAAACATTGAAATTCTCAGTGGATTTTGGGTTAAGTTGAAATTGCTTAAGTAAACATGAAAAACATTTCTGGATTATTTGTTATTTAACCTAAAAAAATGTATATTGTATGTGGAGTAGAAACTAAACAGCTAGTTTACTAATAATTTTATTTAAAACTGAAATAGTTTTAGAGTTTTTGAAATTGCATTGCAGTATTTAAAGTCTTTTATTGTGGTTATTGCATTATAAGTAAATATAACATATAGGTCAAATCCTTTTTTTGGAAAATTAAGTACCATGTACCAGAATATATGGTTACTTATGAGGGAGATTTTCGCTGTATAAACAATCGGCTGTCGTTTCCGGTTTAACCGGAAATGCTATCAACGTTAAAATTTTATACGGAACACACTGTATATTGATTTATTTTTGAATCCTATACTGAATTCTAAACTTAAATCATGTGTCATATCCTATGTCAATTCATGAGAGTTTTCGAGAAAATAGCGAATAAAACTTTAAACATTTCAATGAATAATTCCGTTTTTAGAAAAAACAAATGAAGATAGTTCCAATTTAATACCGTAAATAGTGTTTGTTTTGCAACTCATTGCACCTAATGTGACAATTAGGATACTTCCGGTTTACCCGGAAAAGAAGTGAAAAATCACTTTCAAACGATATTTTCTCGTTTTATTTTAATAAAATAATAAACCTACTCAACATCTAAATCTTCAAACAATTTTAAATACTTTTGTGTATCATACCCTATACCTATATCACGTACTTTTCGAGATATTTTCAATTGAACTGTGCAATTACGTTTTTATCGCTTAGGCTGATAAATGACAAATATTACATTTCTGATCTAAGGCGGCTATGAAACAATACATAAATATATGGCCATCGTTCTTAAATATGCAGATGGTTCGTTTTGAGAGTTAAACGGTAATTATAAGTACTACATTTTTCGAGATTTTCTTCTAAATTTTAATAATTGAAAATGTATTTTACTCGTGAAGAACAAATTGATATGATAATGATACACGGAGAACTAGAAAAAATCTCAAGAAAGCCACAGCATTATACGTACAGGGATTTCCGGATCGCCGACATTCATCAGAGTCATACTTTTCTTGGTTGGAAAAGTATTTAAAATCGGAAGGGAATCCGCCAGGCGAGAGTTTCATAGTTAGTGAAGAGGATGAAATTAATACACTGATTTGTATAGCAATCGATCCGACTATAAGCAGTGAAATTGGAATTGGCCGCGAAAGTGCACGAAACATTTTACGTAAGCATGGCTTTAAATCATTCAAATACCAAATCAATCACCACTTATTTGAAGCGGATGTATTGATAACCAATACCTTTGTTCTAGATTAAATGTAATGACATTAAAATCCAGAAGATTTTATATGTGTTGTATGTTCTTATATAAAATGTTAAATAATAACATTGATTGTAGTGAGCTTTTGAGTAAACTGCCATTTTATTTTCCTAGAATCAATAGTAGAAGCACTGATTTGTTCTACCTTCCCACGGCAAGCACCAACATTAAATATACATCTCCAATTTTTAAAATATGTTACTGCTTCAACAAAATACATGGCATTGGTGACTATACTATATTGAGGCCCTCTAAATTTAAAGCACTTGTTACATCTTATTGTATGGAACTATTATAACTGTACTTATTTGTTGTATAGAATTCAGAAAGTAATTAGTATCAAAATTTAGAATGTGTATGTGGCTTTGTATCAATTTATACTATATTTTCATTCTTTCAAAGTGTACCACTTAAGATTTATTTTTTTTTAAATTATTATTTAAATTTAATATTGTAATGTTCGTTGTTTCTTGTATGTTTTAATAGTCCAAATGAATAGACACTTTGTTTACGAAAGGTTAACTTTATTATGCGAAGTTACAGGAATAATTATTAGATTAATTATTGAGACCGACTTTAAGGGCTACGCACATTGCGAACCCTCACGGAATAACTACTGGTTCCCTTGTTGCCAGGTTTACTCGAACTATTATATATATAACATGCCCCTTTTTAAAAAAAAAAAGTATTTAACAATAATTAAACATTTTTTTTTAAATTAGTTTGAAATACAAAAACAAAATTAAAATTTTAATCTCTCAGGGGGACGACTAATTCTACCACTTCTTGTTCTCACACTGAGGTTTTCAGAAGGAACTTCGGTTGGCTCTATCTTGACTGGATCTTCAACTGTCATATCTGGTTGAGGCTCAATTTGTGCATTTGAGTTAGCTGAAGTGCGTAACGGTCTAAGGTGATGCCTGTTACGTCTATATTCACCACCATTACCTTTAACAATATAATCGTTTGTGACGTTGTGGGCTATAACTTCACCACGACTCCATCTTCTTTTGCCCTCTTGCATAAGGACAGGATCTCCAACATTCAGATTTGATAGTTTTTTGGTAGACTTATCGTAGTATTGTTTCTGTTTTCTCTGATTTTGCTGCAACTGATACTCTATATCTTTATTTAAATAACTTGGTTTTAAAAGCTCAGCACTGATAGGCAAAGTAGTTCTGAACTTTCTACCCATTAGCAATACAGACGGGGCAGGAAGATTATTTTTAGGTGTCGAGTTATAATCTAATATAGCTAAAAATGGGTCTCTGTTGGATTGAAAGGCCTTAATAAATAATCCTTTTACAGTTTGAATGGTTCTCTCTATCATCCCATTACTTTGAGGATACATGGGACTAGAGTTACTTAATTGAATATCATATGTTTTGGCAAAACTTTGAAATTCTTTTGATCCAAACGGAGGTCCATTATCTGAGAAGATTTCAAAAGGTAATCCACTCAAAGAAAAAACGTTTTTTAATGCAGATATGACACTCATAGCAGTTTTAGTAGAAAGTTTATTGACCACAGCAAATTTTGAAAAGTAGTCGACTGTAACCAAAAAGTCTAAAGAAGCACATGACATAAAGTCTATGCCAATTTTTTGCCATGGAAATTGGGGTACTTTGTGAGAATTTAAAGGTTCGCGCATATTACTTTTAGAATACATCTGACAAGTTACTCAATTTAACACAGTTTGTTCTATATCCATATTCAGACCAGGATAGTAGATTGCTTCTTGCGCTTTTTTCTTGCACGATACTACGCTCTGGTGTGATTGGTGTATTATGTCGAGAAATTCACCTCTTAACGACTCTGGAATTACAAGTCTACGCTGATAAAATAGGACATCTTTATGGAGATATAAGTCATTCTTTATGGGCCAGTATGGTTTTACTGAGTGAGGAACAGAAGATTTATGCTTTGGCCATCCATTCAGGATATAATATTTGACCTTTTGAAGAGCAGGATCCATGTCAATTTCTTTCCGTAATCTTTCTTCTTTTTCCTTAGTAGTGGTTATTACAGAGTAAACTTTTAAATTGTTTTCTAAATAGCCTGTATCAATTATGTCGTTAACAGGATCACGGCTTAACGTGTCTGGTATTTTTAGTTGTTGGCCAGGGACGTACTTAAGAGAAAACTGATATCTCATCAATCTCATTGCAAGCCTTTGTATTCTTGGAGACATCTCATCTAAAGGCTTCTTTAATAAACCTAAAAGAGGCCTATGATCAGTCTCCGCTTCAAAATTAATACCATAAAGGTAAAAACTAAATTTTTCACATCCAAAGACTAAACCCAATAGCTCTTTTTCAATATGATTATATCTTTTTTGAGTAGGTGTTAAAGAAACAGAAGCGTACTCGATGGGGAAACCATCTTGAGATATTATCGCTCCTAGTCCATAAGGGCTGGCGTCGACAGACAGAACAGTTTTTTTTCTGGGATCAAAATAACGAAGAGTGGTCGCAGAAGATACCAGCTGTTTAATTTTATCAAAACATGCTTGCTCATTCGCTGTCCACTGCCATACATTTTTATCACTAAGAAGTTTTCTTAGACAACTTGTCTCGTTGGACAAATTTGGTATAAATTTGGATAGGTAAACCACCATTCCTAAAAATCTTTGCAAATCTCGACGATTCTGTGGAGCATTCATGTTCATTATTGCCCTCGTTTTGTCAAAATCAGGGGATACACCCTCATCACTAATGTTATGTCCTAAAAATTAAATTTTCTGTAAACAAAATTTTGATTTCTCTAAATTTAATTTTAATCCACTTTTTTGGATTTTATTAAGCACAGCTTTTAGATTTTTATTATGTTCACTAACGGAACTACCATAAATCAAGATATCATCAAAATAAGTTATTTGTCCAGGTACCTTTTCCAAAAGGTTGTACATATATCGCTGGAAAATTTCAGGAGAACATTTAAGACCATATGGCAGCCTTAAATAATGAAACCTTCCAAATGGTGTTGCAATTGTGCATAAAAGCGAACTTTCATAGTCTAAAGGTAATTGCAAAAAAGCAGATGAGGCATCCAATAGGGAAAAATATTTTGCACCTGCTAACTTAGTGAATAAGGTATCCTGAGTAGGTATTGGAAATCTTTCACGCTTTATATATTTATTTAAAAACACGGGGTCCATGCAGATCCTTATGTCGGCCCCATTATTTTTAGGCACCACAACTATTGGATTTTGCCAATCCGTTGGCTCATTGACAATAGCAATGAGTTTATTACGGACCATATTGTCAAGTTTTTCTTTAACTTTATCGCGAAGAGCAAGGGGTATTTTTCGCGCACCACATATATAAGGAACGGCATCATGAGTTAATGTTATTTTAAATTGTCTCTTAACTTTGCCAATTTTCGAAAAAACATCACGAAATTTCTGCAAAATGTCATTTAACTCAACGTTTATTACATTAACCCTATTGTTTATAGCTCTATCAGCCAATAAATTGAGTTTTTGTGCGCCACAAAGTCCTAAAATTGATTTTGAAATACTGTCATTTAAAACATAAAATAGTAATGATACAATTACACTTTTATATTTGCAATTTAAATAGATTTGTCCCAAAATATCAATCTTATGACCGGTGTAACTTGTAAGAATGCTAGAAGCAGGTAAAAGTTCACTTAAGTCTACTTTTAATTTTAAAAAGTCACTATGATTTAAGATATTGACCTGGCTTCCCGTGTCTATTTTTAAGTCTATATTACAAGAGTTTATACATATGTTTTCAAACCAGTCTATAGAATCTACACGGGAACTAGTACAAGATGAAATACAAGTGTTTTTTATTGTCCACACAACTTGTGTATCACTTTCTGAGTCACTACTATTATTGTTTATTTCAAGTACTTTATGGTTCTTTTTTACACAGAATTTTCGGTAATGTCCCTTTTGATGACACAAGGAACAATATCTATTGTAGGCAGGGCACTTACCTTGGTTATGCTGCAAACCACATCTACCACAAGGTACATTGTTACCTTTTTGATGCTGCTGCCTCGGCTGCTGCTGTTGTCGAAATTTATTTCCATTGTTTCCTGAAAACTGTCCATTCCTGTCAGCAGACCACTGTCCATGTACCCCTCTCTTAACGGCATTTACTTCCTTAGTAATTTCACGTTGAGTAAAAACACTACTCTCCATTGACCTGCAAATGTCTATTGCTATCTTTAGCTCTAAATCAGCACACTGTAGCAATTTTTCCTGTATTCTTGGATCTCGTAATCCCAATACAATTCTATCCAAGATCAGCACATCTCTTTCCTTAAATTCACAAGTCACGGCTAACTGTTGACAAATTGATCAATTGTTTCATTAGGTAATTGATCACGCTTGAAAAATTTAAAGTGCTCATACACTAAATTTTTTAATGGATTACAATACTGATCAAATTTTTCTATTACGATAGGGTACTTCTTTTCATCGCCGTCATTCGCATATTCAAATGTGTTGGATATTTGTAACCCTTCATCACCCAAATGATTTAAAAGGATGGCGATTTTAATTTTATCATCCTTGGAATTTTTCCCTGTGGCTAATAAAAACAACTCAAATTTTTGCTTCCAAAATTTCCAATTATTAGCCACATTATTTCCTTGGAAACAAAAAGGTTCAGGAGCTCTTCCTTCAGACATCTTGATAAGTTTTTGTAAACAAGCACAACAGCTTCTAAAAATCACAAATTAACAAAACTATGAGTCAGTTTAGTCTTAATAAATTTACAGCTATATCAGCTTTTCAGTAATCCACTTCTAACCGAGCCACTCTGACAACATTGTACGCCCGGTCACCGAAATTTTCATTAATTTACGCTTCGATCGCACAAATCGAATTCTCGATTCACGCCGAATTCCACATTCCACGGATTCCGCCGGTTAACCTTCGTCACTCTACCGTTGCCACCATGTAATGTTCGTTGTTTCTTGTATGTTTTAATAGTCCAAATGAATAGACACTTTGTTTACGAAAGGTTAACTTTATTATGCGAAGTTACAGGAATAATTATTAGATTAATTATTGAGACCGACTTTAAGGGCTACGCACATTGCGAACCATCACGGAATAACTACTGGTTCCCTTGTTGCCAGGTTTACTCGAACTATTATATATATAACAAATATTATACCATGTTATTGGTTGTTACTGTTGGGTGTTCAATAAATAAATAAATAAATAAATAAATAAATAAATAAATAAATAAATAAATAATTATCAGAGAAGACTGGAATTTTGCAACAGGTATTTTGATATTCAACAAAGACAGCCCAATTCCTGGACAGTAATTCTTTTTTCAGATGAATCCCGACCAATATGGGAATGTTAACCGCAATAACACTAAATATTGGGCTACCGAAAATCCGCACTTGGTAAGGGAAGGGGCATTCCAAGAAAGATTTGGTTTAACGTCTGGTTTAGAGTACTAGAAACTCGAAAAATATGTCCCATTTTTTTGATAAGTCCCTGGATGCAGAACATTATTTGCAATTCAACAACAATTTCAGCAAGATGGAGCACCTGCACACAATTTCAAAGTAGTGACTAACTACCTGAGAGAAAAACTCGGCGACAATTGGATAGGTACAAATGGGTCATCTGATCGCCTGACCTTACCCTACATTAAAGAAAAGGTCTACAAAACACCATTAGAAAATCGTGAGGACCTTATTAATCGAATTTCAAGGGTGATAGAAGAAATAACTCCTAGGCAGATGGAAAACATTTTACAAGAGTTTCATAACAGAATTCGTATGTGCCATGAAGTTCATAGGCAACGTTTTGCAGACCTTGTCTATGGATGACCTTTTTTCTTGGTTTTTATTACTCATGTAGCTCTAGTTCTATTTCGTGTTTTTCCTTGAGTTAACAGGATTTTTTATGTTTGATTATTATTTAAATTAGTGTTTTGTGGCGTAATGACAGTTGAAGCTACTATGTGGTGTCCTTAATAAATACCTATTTAAGTAGACTGGCAATATTTCTTATAGTAAATAATAAACAATGATTGGTTATACGGCGTGTAAAAACATCAAAAAAACACTATTTATATTTATAAGATTAACTAATTTTTCGTTTTTACTCAATTTACATTGCTGCCAAGTACAAAATATGCTTAGCCTTACAGATAATATATCATAGGAATCTTATTCTGTTGTTATATGTTAAGACCTCAATTTAGTATCATGTGAAATTCAAAAACCCAGTCCTTCCATAGTACCCATATTTGATGATCGCAAAACGTTAAATACACCATTTTCAAAACAGTTTTGAGCAGTACGTTTGCAAATTCTAGTAGCTTGTTTTTTTATTCGTATACTAAACAAAACAATAATTCTGAACTTAAATACCTACTTTGAAAATTAGAAGGTAAATAAAAGAATAGCAGCTGTGGTGTTTCTTTATTTCATAGCCACCTTGGATCAGAAATTTACTATGTCATTTATCAGTATAATAAATAAACTAATAAAAAAGTAATTGCACAGTGCAATCGGAAATATCTCGAAAAGTACTTGATATAGGTATAGGGTATTATACACAAAAGTATTTAAAATTGTTTGACGATTTAGATGTTGAGTAGGTTTATAGGTCGTCCCATTAAAATAAAACGAGGAAATATCGTCTGAAAGTAATTTTTCACTACGTTTCTGGATAAACCAGAAGTATCCTAATTATCATATTAGATGAGTTAGAATTATTTACAGTATTAAATTGGAATTTTATTGGTTTTTTTCCAAAAAACGGAATTATTCATTGAAATTTTTAAAGTTTCATTCGCCATTTTCTCGAAAACCATCAGGAATTGACATAGGGTATGACACATAATTTATGTTTAGAATTTAGTGTAGAATTCAAAAATAAATCAATGTACAAGGTGTTCTATTTAAAATATTTTAGTTTTAGCATTTCTGGTTAAACCGAAAACGGCAGTCGATTGTTTATGCAGCGAAAATCTTCCTCATAAGTGACCGTATATCACTGTAAAATTTCATGTTAATAGTACTTATCTTAAAAAAGTTACAGCCTTATTAGTAATTTGGTGGTCACACGGTATATTCATAGCTAGTTACAGCTGACCTAATATTTAACTCTAATTATCTCAACACAACAATTATTGTCAGTCCCCTGTTTATATAGACATATTGCACCTATATGTTCATTTATTTCTTGATTTACCATTCAAGTGGGAACTGCATTTCGTTATGCATTATTCTTCGAGCTAATATATTCATAAGCAAAACCCATGTAAAGTCCTTTTCTCTTCTGGCAAATTTAATATTAATAAATAAATTGCTTACCTTTTACGGATAATGCACCAGTGCATAATTGTTGAATTTCTCCAACATTTAGATTGAGTGCTTTATTGGAAAGCAGCTTTACTGATAATGTTCTAGGTTTAGAGGAACCCAAAATTTACAAGTATTATGAATAATTAAGGCTCGAGGGCACACGCCTCTGTTTTAGGTTAAGTTAAAAACAAAATCACTGGATTGAAAACGATGTTAGTTTGTAGAGCTGTACGTTTAATCCATGTTGGTGAACGTTCGCAAATGAAGCCAAAACACCATTTAGTGTAATTAAGTAATTTTAATTAGTTAATGTTAGAGTTAGAAATATAGGTAGGAAAATGAGAAGAAAAATAAAGGCTCCAGTAGTGTTGTACACCGCAAAATCCCTGAAATACTGAATAGTTTTTAAAACAGGAAATAGTAATTTTAAGCTGAATTTTGCAACTTTAGTTAATGCCGATATTTAGTAATTAAATTTTAGCGTTAAGTAATTATGTGGAATAAAATATGGAGTTAACTTAGTTTTTTTTTATTTTATTCTATAGGGATACAGACATTTGAAAATTAAAATCTATATTCACCATTTATTTAAAAACGATTTTAGTAGCGTAGTAAAGATATAAAGAAAATTCAAAGATAAAATTCAATTTTGTCTTTAACTTTACTAAATTACTAAAAACATTTCTTACTAAATGGCAAATATATATTTAATTTTGGAATGAACATTTCTTTATAAAGTAAAAAAAAGTTAACTCTTGTAAACCTTCTATACGCTATCCCGCATAAAGTAATTATTAAATACTGACATTCCCAAAAATTGCAAAATACAGCTTAAACTTGCCATTTTTTTTTGTTTAAAATCCTTCTGTATACTGCACCACTAAAGCCTTCACTTTAAGAGTTAGAAAATCATTTAGACTATGACAGTTCAATGATTTTTTTTTTGAATTGTTAGAACTTGTTATCATACGAAATAAATAAACTATCAAAAAATGGCAACTTGGGATTTTTTTTTAAATAAAACTTACTGTATATTGTATATTCATATAATGAGTCCTTTCCTGGTGAATATAATTAGATAGGTAAAGGTATACATATATTTTGGAAAAAACCTTGTTGTAAAAAGCAACTTACAGAAAAAAGGGAAGGGGAACGGCCTATGACCAGGGGAGATAATAGTAATACATTGCTTTTTATAGCCTGTCAGGTATCTTTAGATATATAGGTATCAAACTACTATATTTGTAATCAGTAAGAAGAGACCCATTCAAAAGGAATATATTATAAAGGACGCTCTATTAAAAAAAAATAGAAATTGGTATGTTTTGACAATATTATGATATTTAATTGTTTCATACCATGTATGTATGCCTAAAAAAGTACATAGGAATGACAACACAATACTTAGATAGTCGATTAAACGGTCACAAATACACAAAAAATGCATCAACTGCACTCCACAAACACGAACATACAGAAAAACATGAATTCGATTTTAAACAAACCAAAATTTTAGAGCAAGAAACTAATTATCGAAAACTCACAATAAAAGAAATGATACAAATTAAAAAAGAGAAAGATGCCGTCAACGATAAAAAAGACATCAATAACTTAAGCCAAATTTATTATAATCTGATATCTAAGTAAATTAATCTAAATAAATAAACTACTCCATACATAAAACCATGTACATTTCAGTAAGATCATAAACTCAAACTCGGTACAGCAATAAAAATCTAAGTAAATATAAAAAAAAAGAAAAAATTTCTCTCGTTTTTATCTACCAGAATTCCAGACGTGTCGAAATTATTGCAATCGCAAAACATTCGTTACACATGACATGTTTCCAAGGTACGTGCATCTGTATAATATTAATGTTGTTTTAAATGTATTTTTGTGTTCATGATCATAGTTTTTTAGTTTGTTTTAAATGTAATGGTTTTTTGAGTGATGTTTTTTCAATAGTGTTTTAACCAATTTAAATACTAACTATACATGTTTTTATTGTAGAAAATAAATATCTTGAAAAAGCTCAATATAATCAGCGAAACGTCGATTAAATTATAGTTTTACTTCTCAATGAGTTAACCTATGCCCAAGAAAATAATTAATAAAAAAAAATATATATATATATATATATATATATATATATATATATATATATATATATATATATATATATATATATATATATATATATATATATATATATATATATATAGTATAGAGATAAACTGGTAGACTTTTGGGGAGGTGGTGGAACAAAATAACATTTTAATGGAATGTTTAAAACATCAATATTAAATAACTGCTTATCTAGTTGAGCTGAAATTTTGCACAACCATCAAAAATGAAACAGAATGAACTAATAAAATGTTATCCATCATATATTATGGGAAAACAAAATGACCTGATAACTATATTTATTTTTTAACTCAAATTTTGCACAAAAATCAAATGTGCGCAAAGGTGGTAAAATTTTGGTGACGAGCCATTATGGTGAAACAAAATGGAAGCCTCCGGCTAATTAAATGTTTAAAATATTAGAATCGAAACACTACTTATCTAATTATATATATATATATATATATATATATATATATATATATATATATATATAAATATATATATATATATATATATATATATATATATATATATATATATATATATATATATATATATATATATATATATATAATCCGATAATCCGACTGCAGTAGGAGTGGATGGGTCACGGATAATTGAAAACCACAGATAACTGAAGCAGGTATTTTCAATACATTTTTGAAAGATTCAACGTCGATGTTTATTTCTCACTGGAAATGTTCAGTTGTAATACGATATCAATTTACGAAATATTATAAATATAATCGTTTATTATTCACCAAAAAGCAAACTGTACAACATTATATACAAAAAGAAAACAATAAAAATATTAGCGAATAAATAAAGGCGAGCATTTCAGACTTCTGCACAGAAGGCAGATTCTGTTCTTAGAACGCGCCCACATATCTCATCAAAAGAAATTATATAGGAGTAATGAACAGCATCTTAAGTAATAAATTTAATATAATCTAAAAGTATTAGAGCAAAATGCGCTTAGGAGAAAAGACCCAAAACGGAGTCCAGAAAAAAGAAGAGAAAAAGGTAGTGTAAAAGAAGTCGATGGAAACTGAAAATACAGAGAAAAAAAAGAAGGCTTTTGAAAGCTCAACTAGTATGTACTTTTAATTTTCAATTCATTGGCTAGAGAGTAAATATTTCGTTAATTTCGACGTTAATTTATATTTAAAGGCTCGAACTGAGAGTTTAATTTGTGGTAGCTCAGGATGTAAAGCATTGATGCATAATGCTGTATTATAAGAAAAGCAACTTTTGGAAAATTCATATTTATTTCATTATATACATATACTGGTGCTCAATTTTCTAAAATTTTATGTTTTTTAAAGTGTAGAAGATATAACAGAAAAATATTTGTGTATAATACATTCGTATATTATCTGAATTATATAATCAATAATAGGCGGACAGCACAAAAAAATAAATAAGAGTTATATTTAGGAGATTTTCATTGAGGAAATTTTAAAATTTATTTCTATAATAGGCTTTTTTTTGTTTCGCATTTCCAAAGTTGTTAAATTTCTTAATTGTTTGTAATACTTCAATTTAAGACCTTATCTCTTAACTTTTACTTATATATAATATCGAAAGGGATTATTTCAAGGTCTGTTTCAAATAAAAAAATATTTTTAATGTTCTATAATTTATTGTTGAAGAAACTTTAGGGTTCAAAACATATTCTACTTCGCAGAAAGTGGAACAGTAAACAGAAAAATTAAAAAAAGCTACACCCTTGTTAATAAATTTATCAGAATTGGTAAAAATTAAATCTATTAAACAAAAACTTGAACTTGATATTCTAAGGGGATCAGTGATTATTTGATCCGAATTAATAGTTTCTACCACTGAAAGAAGCTGCGTTGCGTAAACACTGCCATGTTTTAAAACATCAATATTAAAACTCCAAGGCAAAATAAGAAAAAATATTAGCCAATGTTTCTTCAAATAAAGGTGTTTATTAACAAGAAACCATTTGAGTTTGGGGGTCTATATAGAACACCTACTATTATTGTATCTTTTTTAATGTGTAATTTAATCCATATGCTATTTTAGTGATAATCACTTCATATTTCAATCCATTTTTAATATACATTGCAACCCCATTTCACCACTTCGATACCTAGGGTCGTTTCTTACAACAAGTATCTTTGAAAACTAATCATATCTGATGAAATGTCCGGATTTAACCAGCATTTTATTACATCCAAAATATTAGAATTTTCATCAGAATTCACTGCTATATTATATTAAAGTATAAGTGCATATTAAGGTCTTTAAAACACGCGTGATTTTTGAGCAGAGAGAAAATGTTTTAAAGTCTAGTTACCCACGAATAGTTTATGCTGATATTAATACTACAACAACCGTAAAATATTAAATTCGTGATGTGACATCAGTATACCTTTTGTTGTTATAGAAATGAAAAAAATAAAAATGAATCTGCGTCGACTATGCGGGCTATCCATTTAAGACTGCAAAGTATGTTAAGGATAAATAAAGGGGTCCATATGAAGTCATTTGTGATAACGAAGCCAAGAAGGTATGTGTATCCAACGAAGACGATTTGTTGAAGTTTTTCATAGATGCACCGGACATTACAAATTTATTTTTGAAGATGGTAGCCATTTGCGGTATCTTTGGCTCTTGTAGATGATGTGAATTGTCCGATTTACGCTTATCTGATATCAAGGAAGAAGGAAGCATATTGCTTATTACTATCCGACAATGATGGAATTAGTTATATGCGTTTGGTGAAGCAGTGTTTATTACTGCGCCTCCAAAATGTAACTACAGACCGAGTTTTCTTACAACGTCGTCCGCTACTTTTATGGCGGATAGTGGCATGACAATAAAATAAATCCAACGAGAAGTAGGACAGAAATGGGCAGCTGTGGCGACTTGTTACGATGAAGAGAATATTAGCAATAAAAAGAATAGAACGGAAGCTTTCACGGTTTTGGTCAATTAAGAAATCATGGTTCTTGGGATTAGACCGTGTCAAATTGGAATTACTATCCGACGTTTCGCCTTCGATTGAAAGAGGCATCTTCAGGGATCTTTACTCCACGAGATCTGAACACTGAATGAGCTCGAAGAGAATCAAGCGGGCTTTTATACCCGACTTGTGCTCGCCGAACCGTGACCCTGTGTTAATATCGATTTCCACGTGTGATGTAGGCCGTAACCCGTATCTCTATTGAAATTTTTCTGATTTCTGATCAAGATTCTTTAACATCGGAAACATCGATACTGACCGAAGCTCTCAGAGGGAATGGCTATTGAACTGAAGATATTACGCGTTTAATTAGAAAGGAGAATGATAAAGAGCCACCATTAGGTAGTGTTGTTCTTCCCTACATACATGGCACTACAGACAAAATAGGACGATTACTTCCGCGGTCCAACATACGTACAATCTTCAATACACATAAGGAGATTGGACAATGCTTGCGATCCCCGAAAGATCTTGTATCTTTTCAAACAGAAGGAGTATATAAAATTCCTTGCTCCTGTGGAGAAGTGTAGGTGGAAGAAATAGGACGCTCAATATCAACTACACTTAAGGAACATGAACGATGTATTAAAAAGAAACAAATTGTTTAATCTGCTGTAGCTGAACACCAGCATAACACTGGCCATTTCATAAATGCAAAGGAAACCAAGGTTCTAGCATTGGTTCCAGGTTTTTATAAACGAAAAGTTAGAGAATCTATTGAAATATTTAAACATACAAAAAATTTCATTAGAGATACGGGTTACGGTCTACATCACACGTGGAAATCGATCTTAACACAGGGTCACGGTTCGGCGAGCACAAGTCGGGTATAAAAGCCCGCCTGAATCTCTTCGAGCTCATTTAGTGTTCAGATCTCGTGGAGTAAAGATCCCTGAAGATGCATCGTGCAATCGAAGGCGAAACGTCGGATAGTAACTCCAATTTGACACGGTCTAATCCCAAGAACCATGATTTCTTAATAAAAAGAATGTTTAAAATATTAATAGGAGTGCTATAAGTGGAAGTGCAACGTTACTGACTTCCTAGAATGTTGGCACTATTAATTTGAACAGCAGTTCCTCTGACTTAAAAACTGAAGTCTTAATATTTCAAACAATACCAGCTATATTTTTTACATTTATTTAAAATTAGGATTGTTGAATATTTGAATAAAGCTTTTGAAAAATTTGTTAGTTTTACTTTATTTGACGTTACAAGGTACTCCCGTCAGATCAATAATAATTACGAGGTTGACATTCAGACTTTACGTTTCTTGGGTTCTTGATGCTGGTAATTTAAAAGCACGCGTTTTTAAAAGTTGGATTTAAACACGCTGAGGCGTACTTTAAATAAGCAAAATAGGGTACCGATAAAAAAAATCATTAAAATGAGCAAGTGATTTGCCTAAGAATATTTGACTACAGTGAAAAAAATCGTGTCACATCTCATCACATCAAGAAAGAAACATTAAGATTCGGGTTCCATCAAATGTCTCGACGAAAGTGACAAGGACTTGATAAGGCGAAAAGTCTACATCATCTAAAAAGAGCAACGTGTACCTTTGGAGAGTTTTCTTTTGATTAAATATTGAAAAAGCAGGCATTTCGCTGCCTACGCTGGAGTATATAGAATTTTTTTTTTAATGATATCGGCTACTCGCTTAATATTCTCATATTTATGTTTCGTATTATATTTTTAATCTTCATCATTATAGTTGGCGTGCCCACGCGTGTAAGTAATCAATATTTGGTTACCCTTGGCTCAGCCGGCCACGCCTAAACCATAATTTTTAACGATACAGAAAAGTTTCAAATAAAAAAATTCCTTCGAACTATTTAACTTTGGTTATTATAATAAAGTTCGAAAACAGATCCTGACCTAACCTAAAGCTGATCTTAACTCAGTCGGCCAAGCCCAAACCATATTTTTTAAAGTTTCAAGTAAAAAAGTTTCGTTTTGTCAATATTTTTTACTTTAGTTATAACAAAAAATGTGTGAAGCCAAAAGCTCTCCAGATAATTGCTTGCAAAAAAAATTTGAGAAGTTTGGTTTACGGTTACGCAAAAACGAAAAAAGATACAAGCACGCGGGTAGGGTAGATGTAAAAGACACCCAAAAAAACTTACCAAACAGAGATTCTAAGCTTCGCAGAAAAATGGTAAAGGTCAAAACCGAATAGTCAAGGTCAAATCTTTAAGTTGGGATTTTTTGCTTATTTTTCGCATAAAAAGCGTCTAAAAATACGTCCGATCCCGTTTTTTTTTGTGAAAACCGAAATGCGCTCCACTCTATTCATGTAGGAAAAAAATTTCACAAAAAACAAAAGTACCGTCTAGGGGTATTGAGCATCCCCTGAACCCGAAACCGCGTTTTTTTTTCTATCTCGCTCCGTTGAGACCTGTCAATGACAGAGAATAACATATATAAATGTCATTTTCGGTTTTCCCGGAAAAATCTACGTCAGACTGGTAACTTTAATTTTTGATATATCTCTGGTTTCGAGGTAATTTCGATTTTTACAAGACCCCTCTGCGCCTTAGAGACTAGGTTCGCAATTCGCAATTATTTAAAATTAAACAAACAATTAGATAAGGTGTAAATTAATGCATGTACAAAACTTGGAGGTAATTTAACTCATAAAAATGACTGAAATTAAATTCATTATTTAGTTCTGTAACTTTTTTGTATTCTTTTTAATATTTTGGATTGTTTAGAAGTGTTTTAGTTTAGTCAGAAATAAAAAAATGTAAATGTAAATTTTTATATAACTTCTAAACGTGCAAGATGTCGAAAAAAATGAGGAGGCCAAAAAGTTACAGATAAAAAAAGGACTTAGTCTTTATTGTAAAACTGGCCCTTGACGTCCTAGTAAGCCTACGGAAGAGTTGTCTGGCCGCAACCTAGAAAAAAAATATCAGCTTGTACATTTTTCTAAACCCTGTTCGGGCGCTTTAGGGACCTACTGATAGTATAACGTGTAACCAATTGGATATAAAACAACCTCTAGTATAGTAATAGGTATACAAAAAAAACTAAAAAATTTAACATTTTAACACACTGTACTTTAAAGTACCCCAGTTTATAAGATCGGTTTTTCTCATTTTTTTGGGGTAAGTCACCCTTCAGAGTTTGAGAAATGAATTATTTTGCAACCTGTAAAATCGTAATTATATCAAACTTCAACTGATAAGGCCCGGTAATTTTCGCACTATAAATCTTTTATAGTGCGAAAATGTAAGGTTTTTGAGATATTTTCAATAAATATAAATCATTTGGATGATAATTGAAAATATCTGAAAAACCTTAAGTTTTCGCACTATAAAATATTTACCTAAAATATTGGAAATAAGATCCTCTATCACTGCCTTAAATCGTCCTACGAAACACTTGTATATATTTGACCATACGAATAGCTAGTTCAAATTCAATTAGAAACCAAATGCTCTTTTAATTTTCTTCTCCGAGGGCTCCATGAAGTTGGATAATATGCATAACTGTCCAAGCTTTTCAATTCAATCAATTCTGTTCCCAAGTTGGCTTAAAATAGACACGTAAGTCTTAAGCTCTAATCATTCAGAATAATGGTAAATTATATGGTCCTTTACACATGGAACATTATCACTTAAGCTGCTTTCTAATAAACTACACAGTCTAAATTCCGGAGGAAGCCAACAACAGCGAGGCAACTTATTTATTAATATTACATTTTCCAGAAGCAAAAAGAACCTTCTATAGATTCTGGTTGTTAAAAGTATTAATTCGAGGAATAATGCATAATGAAATGCAAATCCCACTCGAGTTAGTAAAACAGGAAATAACAGATTTAATATGTGGAATACGTCTATATAAACCGGGCTTTGTCAATTGTTGGTTCGATATAATTAAGATTATACAGGTTGCTAACTAATTCATGTCTCAAGCTCCGGAGGGTGACTAACCTCATGAAAATAACAAAAATAGTTCATATAAACAGGTACAGTGTGATAAAACGTTAAATTTTTTAATAATCTATATAGCGTCTTATCCTAATAAGTTGGGTGAAAGTATAGCGGGAAAAACAGACGAATGCGTTCGATATAACTCGTTTATTATATAAGCAACGTTTCGATGCGTGGTTGCATCTTCCTCAGGCTAAAAAACGATCATTTGTAAAGACAAAGAAATACAATTAGACAAACAATATAATAATATAAGACACATAGTATACAATCTGTTAAGTATGTTTTTTATCCTCTTTATTGGTATGAAATCTGGATACCTACCTTAATAACTTTTAGAGTATGTTACGCATAAAACGTGTAATCATTTGTTAATTGGTTCTTATATTTAAACATAAATATAATTGTGAATATACTAACAAACAACCAATCAACAACACTGTGGGAAAAAAATAGAATATATAGAAATACGGCATTCAGTGGATTTTCTTTATAAATTAGTAGACTGATATACATGTGTCTCCATTGTCTTTCTTATGTAGAGTTTCGAGGTCCCAATTAACAAATGATTACAAGTTTTATGCGTAACATGCTCTAAAAGTTATTAAGGTAGGTAACCAGAATTCATACCAATAAAGAGGATAAAAACATACCTAAAAGATTGTATATTATGTGTCTTATATTATTATATTGTTTGTCTAATTGTATTTCTTTGTCTTTGCAAATGATCGTTTTTTTAGCCTGAGGAAGATGAAACCACGCAACGAAACGTTGCTTATATAACAAACGAGTTTTATCGAACGCATTCGTCTGTTAGATTTTTTAGTTTTTTTTTGATATACCTCGTGCATTTCTAGAGTTTTTTTTATATCAAACTGGCTACACATAATTGTTATATTGGGACCAGTTAACCCTTTCCGAAGATTTTAGTATGACGTCAATGGTCAGTTTTATAATAAAGACAAAATCGTTATTCTATTCTGTAACTTTTTGGCTTCATTTTTTCGACATTTTGCACATTTAGAAATTATATATATTTTTTCATTTCTCACTAAACTAACACTTCTAAACAGTGCAAGATGCCCTACACCATTCAGATATTTTTATTATAGTGCTATTTCTCTAATTTTACATACAAGTATTTTCGCCTAGTGAACAACTAAATGTCCATGTGGCCAATTATAATCAGCAAACAAGCGAGAAATACAAGCCACCCATAAAAGTTGTACGTTGTACTTGCATTTCTCAATCCCTACGGCCTATATATAAATGCTATTTTCGAAGGAATGAATATTTCACTGGTTGCAATGTAAGACCTAAAGCTTCAAATAACATGAACTGCCGAATGATGTTACTATTTTCTGTCGATATAGCCCCAGTTTTATTACCGAAATATGCTAGTTATGTCTGAGTTTCCAGTTTATGATTGTGGTCGCAGATCTTTCTATATTTTCTGTTATGGTATCTTATTTTTCCGTATTTACGTATTTAGTGTATAAATTACTGGCCATAAGTAACGTAATTGTTTTTCTACGACTGCTATAAAAATGTCCAAGAGACACACAATACTCTAAAACGACTTATTTGGCTTGTTGTGGGAAAACATTTTCCACAGGTAAATTAATTAGTCACTGGTCAGCTCCCATGTAAAAATTACATTCTACCTCATATTTTATTTTATACAATATTATGGTGGTTGTTGAGTTGGCATTTGTTTCTATTCTGATTTGTATTGTCAAAGTGTTAAAAATGTTTCAAATAATTCTATATCATTAAAAGTTCTATTGCCAAGTTATAATTTTCATTGTTTTATATTATTTGAAAATTATATTAGATGTCCCTATTTTATTGGCATTCATTTAAAAATATATTTGTCTCTTAGTAGGTACAAAGATCAGCTTTATCTGTTCTTTAATATTTCATCTTTGGTTGTTTGTTTTATATAGGGTGTTTGGTAGGTCGATGCAAACATTTAAGAGAGTGATAGAGGACCTTATTTCCAACATTTTAAGCAGATTTGTTGTAGTGCGAAATTCAAGATTTTTGAGATATTTTCTCATCTTTATTTGTTTTCTTCAAATCACAAAATTAATAAAATAATTTCATAATTGCAAAATAAATGACACAAAATAACTCCCACCTAATTTTGTTACTTCAGTAGAAGTAATGGATACGTCGAAGCTTGTAAGTTACTTAAGATAAAGTTATAATACAAAACCATTCAAAAAGTTTTAATAAGTAAAAATTAAAATGAACTATCAACCGAAATGTCATTTTAAGTTAAATATATTGATTTTAATACAAACATCTTTTTAATATTAAAGTTGTTAACATTGCCTTAAACACCACCTTACTTATTAATTTGTAACTTCTATAACCAATAAAAAATTTCACCACTAAAAATTTCACCCAGCCGAATTATTAAAAATAAGTCCTTATTAATTTTCGAAGTGTAGTCCTTGGTCTCTGATGCAGTCTCGTGCCCTTTTTCCAACTTCTATCGATGTTACCCGGGGTCCATGTTCGTAATGAATGTTATCACCCACATGTATGTTTCGCTCTATTGGCTGATCTCGATTTGTCTATGCATTTCATACACAAGGTCCTTCTTTCGGTATCATAAATAAAAATCACTTCTTTTCAAATTTGGTGATCCAGCAGAACATCGAATGGGTCCAATCCTTTTAATCTAGTTATTTTCATGCGTAATGAGCCGGGCAATCATCATTTTTCAAGATTATTCTTCGTCTGAGAGCTAATGGCAAATTTTCTAGTAAAATAGACAAATCATTTTATAGAAAATTTTAATATCTTACACCATTTAAATTATCTGAATGAAAGTGGGGCCCTACGAGATGTCGACCGATGGTTCCTGTACAGACATTGACACTAAATTTTGTTTGGAAAGATATTTCCTCCTTTACATGAGGATTTTCTTGAGCCTAATAATGCAGATTGTGGAAACTTGTTACAAGGTTGCACTGCAAGTATTCAAATTACTTACACGTTACAAAATCTTGTCTACTTAATAGCGTTCCAAATGGCATAATAGTCACTGATTTTTAGAACTGACACAAAATAACGCACAGCTATTTTTGTTGCTCCAATAAAGTAAATGGATACGTCGAAATTTATAAGCTATTTAACCTAAAGTTATCTTTCAGAATAATACAAAACCATTTAAAAAGTGTGAGTAAGGCAAGACCTCGAAGAAAACGACCTAATAAGAGTAGTACCATTTTTGCAGAGCTTTATTAAGTGCCGATATCGAAGATCTCAAAACTATTTTGTGGACCGACGAGTCTAAATTTAATCAGGAAGGTATAACAAGCGTACACAATCTAATAATAGGCTCAAGAATATCCTCATGTAAATAAGGAAATATCTTTCCAAATCAAGAAAATATCTTTCCAAGTCAAGAAAATATCTTTCCAAACCAAAGTAAGTGTCAATGTTGGGGCAGGAACCATCGGTCGAGATCTCGACGGGCCCCACTTTCTTACAGATAATTTAAATGGTGTAAGTTATTTAAATTTTCTTGAAAATGAATTGTCTATTTTGTTAAAAGATTTGCCAGTAGCTCTCAGATAAAGAATAATCTTTTAAAACAGGATGTCCGGCTCTTTACGCTCATACTGTATGAGCCTGGTTGGATTGGCAATATGAAAATAACTAGATTGGAAGAAGCTGACCCATTCTATGACCTGCTAGATCACCAAATTTGACCACATGTGATTTTTATTTATGGGGCCGAATGAAAGACCTTGTGTATGAAATACCTAGTATAAATCAAGATCAGCTAATAGGGCAAAAAATACAACGAGAAAAGTTCGAAAAAGGGTACGGGATTGAATCAGAAACCATGGACTAAATTTCGAGAATTAATAAGGACTAAGTTTTAACAATACTCTTAATATTCCCGTTGTTTAATTTTTGGCCGCGTGAAATTTTTAGTTGGTTATAGAAGTTACAAACTAATAAATAAGGTGGTGGTTAAGGTAATATTAACAACTTTATTATTTAAAATATGTTTGTAATAAAATCAATATTTTCAAGTTAAAATGACATTTCGCTTGATAGTGCATTTTAGATTTTACTTATTCAAACTTTTAAATGGTTTTGAATTATTTATGTAAAATAACTTACACACTTCACCTTACTGAAGCAACAAAATTAACTATGTGTTCTTTTGCGTCACTTCTAAAAATCAGTTACCCATTACAGATGATACCTTTTCATTTTTAAAATAAGTTGATATTTTTTTAATGCTATTATGTCATTTGGAACGCTATTAAATAAAGACAAGTATTCAAAGTAACTTGAATACTTGCAATGTAACCTATGTATTCACTACTATGAATGTAGAAGTTGTAAAATAAATTCACAACATATATTTGTTTACTTTTTTATTTTTCTTTCAACTTTCTGTAATATTATTTTGGAATTTTTTTTTTTACATAACATTGAAGTATACTCCATTGATGCAAAACAGTAAATAAACAAAAATATCACTTTACAAGGAAAACAAATATTTTATTAATTTTGTAAACTGAATATCTCAAAATCCTTGAATTTCGCACTACAAAATAACTGCTTAAAATGTTGGAAATAATCTCCTCTATCACTTTCTTTAATGTTTGCATCGACCTCTCAAACATCCTATATAAAATAAGGAACAAAATATGATATATTGAAGAATATATAAAGTTGACCTTATTAAAATGATGTTTGCCAAATGACAATAGAATGGGGATAACTAAACCAATTTTCAAATAATTAAAAAAATAAAAATTATAACATATAAATGTAACTTTTAATTATATAAAAATATTTAAAACATTTTTATCACTTTGACATTAACCTTTCAGTGATAACGTGACACAGTCCGTAATTTTAAAAATTCAATAAAAAAATTATATGTTCCAAAAAATCGCTTTATTACCTGTAAATATTTTTGATATGTGTTAAAACCCTCAGAAAAAAGTATACGTAATACAATTTATTACGAATAGTAGGTCAAATGACATTTTAAAAATAACAGTGAAATACACACACCCCTTTCATATATTGGGGTCGAAAAAAAACACAAAAATCAAATTAAGTCAAAAATATCGTTACTTATCCTTAGTAATATCACAAAACATAAAAAAATAAGTTTTCCAAATAGTTATGTTTAAAACATAAACGAACGTAGACGTTCAATCTTCGCTACTTTCTTCGGCCATATCATCCTGTAAACAATCGGTGCAAATGCATTTACCGTGTTCTAAGCCTTACATTTTTGACAAGTATATCGAGTTGGTCTATTCTTTTTACTGCTACAGTAGAAACAACGACCACGACGATCCGGCTGTGGATTAGGGGCTGGATTAGTTGGTTATTTGATACGTCAGATTTCTTTTATTCTTGACCTAATTGATCTTGGAATTCGTTGATTTAAATATCGACGTTTCAGGCGATCATTTAGAAGTTCCGTACCCAGGGCTTCTAAAAAAAACCGTCTAGGAGTCTTATCTATAGGATTTGATTTATATTTGTTTATTATAAATGAGTTGATCCCGGCTACATCCATTGCTGAATAAAAAATTACCACAGGCCATCCACAAGTGGCTCGAGCGCAATTGTAGGCGGCACACATTTGATCAACTAGGTCTACACCTCCTTTAGATTTATTATAATCAATTATGATTTGTGGCTTACTCGTAGATTCGTCTAGCAAATCGTCATGGCGCATAGTTGACAGTAAAATGACATTTTTATTTTTTCTTAGTGTATATGAAACAATGGTAGCTTTTTCTTGAAAACCAAACATACTCGTTTTTTCTGGCCTCCCAGGATTAGTAAACTGCAATGGAAGCTCTGTAGGCTCTCATAGTAAGTTTATGTTCGTGTAAAAGTAGCTAGTTCAAGCTTGTAAAAAAATTGTCCATCGTAACATTTCTATTGGAACCAGCTATCGGCTTACAAAGGCGAGGAAAAAGAGAAATATTGCTTGTATCAACTTTATACGGTCCAGCTGGATGTTAACTTCTAGGTTTGCGGTGTAAGGAAACTTAGCGTCTACTAAAGCATAAAACTTTATCCCATATTTATTGGGTTTATTAGGAACATATACCCTAAAGCTGCACCTGCCACGAAAGGCTTTCAGTTTTTTATCTACTGTTGTATATGCTGTTAATGAAAAATACTTAGGCAAATTTGAACTGAAAGCATCGAAGAATTCTCTAATAGCTGCCAATTTTTCATATTTTTGTCTTTCGAAGCGTGTTCGCTTATCGTCAAAACGAATGTGTCTGAGCAAAAACTTAAACCTTGGCAGTGACATTGTCAGTCTAAAAATCTCTGGTGCTGTGCCGTTAGTCCTAAAGAGATCTTCTGCATTTCTGTGATTATTTTTGGTTACCCGAGCTATGTACAAAAGTCCTAGTAGCGCCCTAAGTTCCAGAATATCAGTTTTCTTTGCAGACCTATAAATATTTGTATTGTATGCACACATTTCAATAAAAATATTCGAGTTATCTACAATTTTTTGTGACGTCTCTTCAGTGAAAAAACAACCCCATATCTCTGATGCACTATTCTTATTTCGTACTTCCCCTCTTACTTCAGAAATGTTTATATTGATTATATTTTCCCGGCGAGTCCGTACCCGTTGGTTTCCCACATGTTTTCTCCATTTAGTTTTTCCGTTTTTGCAAATGAAATAAGGTACTCTTTGTGGAACATGAATCACTTCTGGCATTTCCTCTGTTTTTTCCTTCCTCAATATCTTGTTCCAACTCGGTGTTGTGGTCCACTCTGTCTTCCTCCTCGAATTCTTACTCAATATCTTGTTCCATCTCGGTGTTGTGGTCTTCTCTTTCTTTCCTCTCCGATTTTTCATCAATATCTTGTTTCATCTCGGTGTTGTGGTCCTCTCTCTCTTTGAAGCCATCTTGCAAACTAGCATGGTCATCGTCAGGTTCAAGTTCTTGCCCAGGATCAGACAAATATTCCGCATGTAGCTTTGCAATATATGCTTGATCTTTTTTTCGTACCAAGCCATAATTAAAAAATCTGTAAAAAAAGTTCATATTAGTAAAGCATATACATGGTTTCAATTATATAATGCTATATGCTACTATTTAAAAAAAAGCTTTTATTTATAAATCAATGAATAAAATTCAAAAATAAATAAACTTACAGAGACACACACACACACACACAGACATACACACACACACACACACACAAATTTGAATATTTTCATGTGTAATGACGACTCACGCCTCAAGCTTTTGAGGAAATATTAAAATCTTTTAAAGTGCTGTGTTTCTGTAAGTTTAATTATTTTTTATCTTTTAGTTCGTTAGTTTATAAATAAAAAAAACATTTTTTAATGTTTATTTTATAGCTTTTAGCATTATTTTGTACGCACCATGTATAAGACATTCACTATATGACACCATAATATTTTATTGCCACCGGCTTTATGAAGTATGCTAAATTTCACTCAATTGCAATAACCAGAACTGATTTTTACTATTTAGCATTTTTTTGCTCACCCTGTATAAAAAATTTACCATTTGACATCATAATATTGTATTGTCACCGGGTTTATATAGTTTATATGTATACCAAATTTCGTTCAATTCTGATAAAACTGCTTCAAAACTTAGGTGCAAGATTTGACCCACACGTAAATACTAACTAACTAGCTAACTAACTAACTAATTAACAAACATACAAGTGAAGTTAAATAAAAGCCTTTAATATATTTACCTCAGAAATGTAATACTTTGCAGTTTTAAGCTGACGAAAAATTTGTAACAACTTGGGTGACGTACTCACAGTCCGAAATTTAATCTAGCAAGATATCAATGTACACTAGACAAATGGCAAATCAGTACTGACTTAAGTACCCACATACATAAAGCTAGACCTAGCTGCACCGACCGAGGTCAAAATGAATAGTGAAAGATCGGCAAATTATTCCTCGTGGTCCGTACGTTATCTCCGAAAGGTTAAAAATCAGAATACAAGTAAGTGTCGACTCAACAACCACCATATTATCGTATAAAACAAAATATGGAGTAGAATATATTTGCTACACGAGAACTAACCAGTGACTAACCAATTTACCTGTGGGAAATGTTTTCCCACAACAAGCCAAATAAGTCGTTGTAGACTGAGAATTGTATGTCTCTTGAAATTTATACACTAAGTAAATACGGAAGAGTAAGATATCATAACAGAAAATATAAAAATATCTGTTATCACAATCATAAACTGTAAACTCAGACATAACTAGCACATTTCAGTGCTAAAACTGCGGCTATATCGATAGGAAATAGTAGCATCATTTGGCAGTGCGCGTTATTTGGAGCTTTGGATCTTACATTGCAACCAGTCAAATATTCATTAGGCCGTAGGGATTAGGAAATGCACGTACAACGTACAGCTTTTATGAGTGCCTTGTATTTCTCGCTCGTTCGTTCATAATAATAGCCATATATATATATATATATATATATATATATATATATATATATATATATATATATATATATATATATATATATATATATATATATATATATATATATATATATATATATATATATATATATATATATATATTTGAGTTATGCGGTGCTGGTATGGGGACATGCTGCTCGAGTCTTCCGACTGCAAAGAAGAGCTGTTCGAATAGTTGCGGGTCTGGGATATGGGGATAACTGCAGAGAGGTTTTTATCACAAATCAAATATTTGCGCTGCCGTCTTTATACGTTTTGGAAAACTTGTTGTATGTTAAGAGGAATCCTGATTTATACACGGCCCATGGAGATGTGCATCAATACGGCACAAGACAAAGGCAGGACCTGGTTCCGGCATACAGGAGGCTGGCGCGGAATCAGAGTGGACCAAGTTATTTTGGCATACACTTTTAGAACAAATTACCACACAGTGTTAGAACATTACCACTCAAAGAATTTAAAAATGCCATTGAGAAGGTCTTGATTAGCAATGCATTTTACTCACTAGAAGAATTTATATTCTATCGGGGTTTTTGAAGATTGGTTTTGGCAATATTTGATTGTGTTAATTCAATTATAGGGCAGAGCCATTTTTGTAAAGGTTGTGTTATAAATAACTATTTTAAAATGTGAATTTGTTTTGTCTTTTTAACATTTTTATTATTGTATTGTAATTTTTCTATTGAATGAACATGACTGTATTTTATCTACCATTTTTTGACTTGTGTAAGCATTTTCTTGTAGTGGCACCAATAAACGATTTGAATTTGTATATACATATATATATATATATATATATATATATATATATATATATATATATATATATATATATATATATATATATTTAATTAATTCGACTGGTGTTTTATCGATTTGCGTCGGTTAAATGAAAACAAGGTTTGTCATCGTCATCGTACTTGTTTTTGTGAAGTTTGTTTTCAAGTTTGCAGACGATACCTCTGCTGCAATATCTGGAGAAAAGTCTATGACACAGTATCGAAAATTAATGCAGTTTGTGAAAACATAAAGACCTTATGTTACACAAACCAACTCATACTAAACACTGAAAAAATTGTCACTGTTCTCTTTCATAGAAACATTCCAAAGGAGAACACCAATTGAATTTGATTGCCAGTCACTAAATAAGGCTTACTATGCGCTCCTGAAATTAGAACAAGCAGTTCTCGTGACACATTTGAAAACTTCCTGTTATTGTATATCCTCATCTTTCTTATAATGTTGTATTGTGGGGAAGGGCAGTCAACGTTAACAGAATCTTTGTGTTACAGAAGAGGGTTATAAGACTCATGTTGGGACTACAGCCACAAGAATCGTGCCGACTTACCGCATATCTGATGATTAGGTTTCTGTTTATCCTAATTAGTAACTTTTGAGTTCCATTTTCAAACTTGGAGATATTATATTTTCCTGCTTGACACCACCTTTGATCCTAATCTTGTTGGTGGGAAAATGGTGCTTTACAACTGTTTTCGTATGTTTCCGATAATATTTAAATATCTATAATCGACCCAGTTTTTTTTAAGAGCCTTTGGTACTTATAGTAGCTACTATACCGAATGCTTTGTGGAAGTTAAAAAAGACTAGGGCAAGGTTCTATTATATTCAATTCAATTAAATTAATTTATTCGTCTTTAGATAAGTCAAATATGTATAGCTATAACGCGCAGAGCAGTACTTCGCAACAATAATTAATGACAAACAAAACATTAAACGGAATGTCTTTATGGTCTGGGATTGGTCTGTGGATACACGTACTCTTGAAACTATAAGAAGCGTTTTTGTACAAATGTTTTTTCAATTAATCCTTGAAGCAACAAACTGTTGCTGCTTCTTTGATTCCGGAGGTTAGTCGGTTCAATATCTGAATACAGGCATAGTGAAGGGATTTATAATAATGAATGGTTCGATGACTTCAGACAGTTTATTCTTTTCTTGTGCGGTACGAATGCAATTCTTTATTTTGCCTGAATTTGATCTCCTGAATGTTTTAAGGCTTTAAGGTAAAACAAAAGCACTTTTAATTCACCAGATCGTAAACCGTGAAAAACAATTTACCAGGAGAAAAGGTAATTTAGCGTTCGGATTGTATAGATAAACGGCGGATACTAAATCTTTGCAGGTTATGTTTAACATATGACATGCAGATACGCCAGCACCACCAATTATTAAACATACATATTTCATTCTCACGTAGACGCGTAAGTAAATATACGCCTATACGTGAAAAATGTTTTATATTATAATTCAGATAAGCCAAAACTTAAAAATTGAATTCTAGCCAAACGGTGCGTGAAACTTCTTGAGGTTATAGAGCACCTTAAGTTACGTATTTTACCGGCGTAACTGAAAATTTTCAATTTTGTCAGTTATGCCACTACGTGCGGAGACCGACGAAATGTTTCGTGCGTTATTTTGGACAACCAAATAATAGGGCCGTATTTCTTTCGTGAAAATTTGACAAGCCAAATTTACTTGAATTTTTTAAATACTCATTTGTTTGACTTTGTTGAAAAATTGCAATTAAATATCAAGCGTTCACTTTGTTACCCACACGACGAAGCACCATGTCATAGTACATAGATAGTTCCCAATTTTTTACAAAGGACTTTTTCAAATCGCTGGATAGGAAGATATTCTGCATTCCCATGGCCAGCCAGGCCAGGCAGCATAATTTGTTCATTGTTCATTCTTAGTTGATTTTTTTTACACGATATTGTTATATAAAACTTTCTGTATACCCCGTATATTGCATTCAGATTTGAATTTCTTTATATAATTTAGTATTTTATCAGACCTCGGAATACTCAGAATAATTTTCGTATGTCATTTTGCTCTAAAACTAAACTTATGGGTAGTTTCCTCTTCAGGCAATTTTAGATTTTCTAAGTTTTTGGTAAACCTGTACAATTTCTTTTAAGTTTTATAATAACTTTTTGTGAAGAGTAACATTTTTCATAAAAATGAAAAATAAAAAGTTTTCCATTTGTTAAGAGCTTTGCAGGGCACGCTATATATATATATATATATATATATATATATATATATATATATATATATATATATATATATATATATATATATATATATATATATATATATATATATATATATATATATATATTTATATATTATATATATATATATATATATATATATATATATATACTATAAGTACAATGACATCCGCATATCTGATGATTAGGTTTCTGTTTATCCTAATTAGTACCTTTTGAGTTCCATTTTCAAACTTGGAGATATTATATTTTCCTGCTTGACACCACCTTTGATCCTAATCTTGTTGGTGGGAAAATGGTGCTTTACAACTGTTTTCGTATGTTTCCGATAATATTTAAATATCTATAATCGACCCAGTTTTTTTTAAGAGCCTTTGGTACTTATAGTAGCTACTATACCGAATGCTTTGTGGAAGTTAAAAAAGACTAGGGCAAGGTTCTATTATATTCAATTCAATTAAATTAATTTATTCGTCTTTAGATAAGTCAAATATGTATAGCTATAACGCGCAGAGCAGTACTACGCAACAATAATTAATGACAAACAAAACATTAAACGGAATGTCTTTATGATCTGGGATTGGTCTGTGGATACACGTACTCTTGAAACTATAAGAAGCGTTTTTGTACAAATGTTTTTTCAATTAATCCTTGAAGCAACAAACTGTTGCTGCTTCTTTGATTCCGGAGGTTAGTCGGTTCAATATCTGAATACAGGCATAGTGAAGGGATTTATAATAATGAATGGTTCGATGACTTCAGACAGTTTATTCTTCTCTTGTGCGGTACGAATGCAATTCTTTATTTTGCCTGAATTTGATCTCCTGAATGTTTTAAGGCTTTAAGGTAAAACAAAAGCACTTTTAATTCACCAGATCGTAAACCGTGAAAAACAATTTACCAGGAGAAAAGGTAATTTAGCGTTCGGATTGTATAGATAAACCGCGGATACTAAATCTTTGCAGGTTATGTTTAACATATGACATGCAGATACGCCAGCACCACCAATTATTAAACATACATATTTCATTCTAACGTAGACGCGTAAGTAAATATACGCCTATACGTGAAAAATGTTTTATATTATATTTCAGATAAGCCAAAACTTAAAAATTGAATTCTAGCCAAACGGTGCGTGAAACTTCTTGAGGTTATAGAGCACCTTAAGTTACGTATTTTACCGGCGTAACTGAAAATTTTCAATTTTGTCAGTTATGCCACTACGTGGGGAGACCAACGAAATGTTTCGTGCGTTATTTTGGACAACCAAATAATAGGGCCGTATTTCTTTCGTGAAAATTTGACAAGCCAAATTTACTTGAATTTTTTAAATACTCATTTGTTTGACTTTGTTGAAAAATTGCAATTAAATATCAAGCGTTCACTTTGTTACCCACACGACGAAGCACCATGTCATAGTACATAGATAGTTCCCAATTTTTTACAAAGGACTTTTTCAAATCGCTGGATAGGAAGATATTCTGCATTCCCATGGCCAGCCAGGCCAGGCAGCAAAATTTGTTCATTGTTCATTCTTAGTTGATTTTTTTACACGATATTGTTATATAAAACTTTCTGTATACCCCGTATATTGCATTCAGATTTGAATTTCTTTATATAATTTAGTATTTTATCAGACCTCGGAATACTCAGAATAATTTTCGTATGTCATTTTGCTCTAAAACTAAACTTATGGGTAGTTTCCTCTTCAGGCAATTTTAGATTTTCTGAGTTTTTGGTAAACCTGTACAATTTCTTTTAAGTTTTATAATAACTTTTTGTGAAGAGTAACATTTTTCATAAAAATGAAAAATAAAAAAGTTTTCCATTTGTTAAGAGCTTTTCAGGACACGCTATATATATATATATATATATATATATATATATATATATATATATATATATATATATATATATATATATATATATATATATATATATATATATATATATATATATATATATATATATATATATATATATATATATATTTATATATATATATATATTTATATATTTATATATATATATACTATAAGTACAATGACATTCGCATATCTGATGATTAGGTTTCTGTTTATCCTAATTAGTACCTTTTGAGTTCCATTTTCAAACTTGGAGATATTATATTTTCCTGCTTGACACCACCTTTGATCCTAATCTTGTTGGTGGGAAAATGGTGCTTTACAACTGTTTTCGTATGTTTCCGATAATATTTAAATATCTATAATCGACCCAGTTTTTTTTAAGAGCCTTTGGTACTTATAGTAGCTACTATACCGAATGCTTTGTGGAAGTTAAAAGAGACTAGGGCAAGGTTCTATTATATTCAATTCAATTAAATTAATTTATTCGTCTTTAGATAAGTCAAATATGTATAGCTATAACGCGCAGAGCAGTACTTCGCAACAATAATTAATGACAAACAAAACATTAAACGGAATGTCTTTATGGTCTGGGATTGGTCTGTGGATACACGTACTCTTGAAACTATAAGAAGCGTTTTTGTACAAATGTTTTTTCAATTAATCCTTGAAGCAACAAACTGTTGCTGCTTCTTTGATTCCGGAGGTTAGTCGGTTCAATATCTGAATACAGGCATAGTGAGGGGATTTATAATAATGAATGGTTCGATGACTTCAGACAGTTTATTCTTCTCTTGTGCGGTACGAATGCAATTCTTTATTTTGCCTGAATTTGGTTGGGCTCTTTAAACATACAGTGCACATTCGAGGATGTATATTGAAGTTAACGCTAATATTTTTTGTGCTTTAAAAGTAAGTCGGCACGATTCTTGTGGCTGTAGTCCCAACATGAGTCTTATAACCCTCTTCTGTAACACAAAGATTCTGTTAACGTTGACTGCCCTTCCCCACAATACAACATTATAAGAAAGATGAGGATATACAATAACAGGAAGTTTTCAAATGTGTCACGAGAACTGCTTGTTCTAATTTCAGGAGCGCATAGTAAGCCTTATTTAGTGACTGGCAAATCAAATTCAATTGGTGTTCCCAAGAGAATCTCGAATTGACAAATATACCTAAAAATTTGACCAACTCTGCTGCATTGTTCTGGTTCTCCTTTGGAATGTTTCTATGAAAGAGAACAGTGACAATTTTTTCAGTGTTTAGTATGAGTTGGTTTGTGTAACATAAGGTCATTATGTTTTCACAAACTGCATTAATTTTCGATACTGTGTCATAGACTTTTCTCCAGATATTGCAGCAGAGGTATCGTCTGCAAACTTGAAAACAAACCTCACAAAAACAAGTACGATGACGATGACAAACCTTGTTTTCATTTAACCGACGCAAATCGATAAAACACCAGTCGAATTAATTAAATATATATATATATATATATATATATATATATATATATATATATATATATATATATATATATATATATATATATATATATATATATACAAATTCAAATCGTTTATTGGTGCCACTACAAGAAAATGCTTACACAAGTCAAAAAATGGTAGATAAAATACAGTCATGTTCATTCAATAGAAAAATTACAATACAATAATAAAAATGTTAAAAAGACAAAACAAATTCACATTTTAAAATAGTTATTTATAACACAACCTTTACAAAAATGGCTCTGCCCTATAATTGAATTAACACAATCAAATATTGCCAAAACCAATCTTCAAAAACCCCGATAGAATATAAATTCTTCTAGTGAGTAAAATGCATTGCTAATCAAGACCTTCTCAATGGCATTTTTAAATTCTTTGAGTGGTAATGTTCTAACACTGTGTGGTAATTTGTTCTAAAAGTGTATGCCAAAATAACTTGGTCCACTCTGATTCCGCGCCAGCCTCCTGTATGCCGGAACCAGGTCCTGCCTTTGTCTTGTGCCGTATTGATGCACATCTCCATGGGCCGTGTATAAATCAGGATTCCTCTTAACATACAACAAGTTTTCCAAAACGTATAAAGACGGCAGCGCAAATATTTGATTTGTGATAAAAACCTCTCTGCAGTTATCCCGATATCCCAGACCCGCAACTATTCGAACAGCTCTTCTTTGCAGTCGGAAGACTCGAGCAGCATGTCCCCATACCAGCACCGCATAACTCAAATTAGACTGAAACAGAGCATGATAAACCTGTCAAATTTCGCAATAGAAAGATATTTTTGGCAAGCCTGCCAGCAATAGTGTTAATGTGTCGGTCCCACAAAAGCCTAGAGTCCAGCCTTACACCTAGAAAACAAACCGATTCATTGGCATCCTCCAGCACCCTCATGGACAGTCCCATTTCATGAGTTTTGGCAGTATTGAGGAATAGACCATTCGAAGCAAACCATTCATTTGCTCTGGAAAGAGCCTCTCTCGATCTCTGTATTGACTGGGCGTAGCATCCACCCCTGACCAGAATCGTGGTGTCGTCAGCAAAGAGAGTATATTTTTCATTAATTCCTAATACCGATCCTTGCGGAACGCCCGTTGTGATATCTCTCTCGGCAGACAGTGCTCCTGCAATTTCCACAATTTGTGACCTGCCTGCCAGGTAGGACTGTAAAAGATTAATACTACTCTGGTGAAAATTATAGTACATGAGTTTTTCAGAGAATTTTCAGAAAATTATAGTACATGAGTTTTTTGCAGAGGCACACGCACAATTTTCAAAAATATCTATGACATAATTTACTGCATCAAGAATTTCTAAGCTGGTATTTAAGTTTTTACGAAAGCCAAACTGACATTCGGTGAAAAGGTTGTTTGACTCAAAATGATGTGCAATTCTTGAAGATATTCATTTTTTAATAATCTTTGAAATAATCGGCAAAAGAAAAATAGGCCTATACTTGGAGGGATTATCTGATTTTCCTTTTTTAAAAATTGGTGTTACTAAGGCTTGTTTAAGTGAATCAGGAAAGATGCTACTTTTAACGCATAGATTTATAAGCCTGTTTATTGGAGATACTAGAAAATGTTTTACATACTTTACAAGACAAGTATCCAAACCATAAATATCTTTACTCTTTTTGTTCTTTAGATGAGCTATGATGTCCCGTACTTCATTAAATGTTACCTCAGTGAAGATAGTACTATGCTCAGGTATGTTATTAAACCCTAACCCTTGTAAGTTATCAAGAGGGTCAATAGAAACCTTTTTTATATTTTTTTGTAAGTTCTTGGCAACATTAACAAAAAAGTTACTGAAGATGTCTGGTGAAAGTTCGGTTGGGTTATTTTCCCCTGAAAGCAAGCCCGTGGGGTCATTTATAATCCTCCACGTGCATTTTATAGGATTGCCAGAATTATTTATCAATATATCATTAGACTTTGTCTTTTCTTTTTTTAAGGCATTACAATATTCATTTTTAAAAGATTTTTGATAATCCTTTAGTGCTTGGGTCCGAGATTTCTTGTAAATGTCTTCAATTAGATTTAAATGTTCCCTCATATTTCTTAATTCGTTATAGAACCAATTTAAATGAAGGTGTTTATTTTTATTTACATAGTAAGTTTTTCAGGGAATTTATAGCAATTCTTAATCTGTGATATGAAAATGTCAAACTTAATGTTCACACTAAGAGACTCCTCGCCAATAAAATCAAAGTTAAGTTCTTGAATGCAATTGAAAAAATTGATCTTACCTATTTCGGTTATTGGTCGACATACCTTTTTACACTGTTTAGGTAGCAGTTTCCTGACATTCCGGACATCAGCGATAAGACTCAGACCCAGTTGATCAGAAAAGGCCGTGTTGACAATACGTATGTTATGTGCGATATCCATGTTGGTAAAGATATTATCAATACAGTTACTTCTTCTTGTTGCGTCAGATACTGCTTGTTGAAGACCAAATGTAGTAAGCATAGTACACACTCCCTCTCAACCGTTCCAAATTGAACATTAAAGTCACCCACAAGAATCATACTGCTCTCACCCATCCTGGTCAGGACCTGCTCCAGCACATCAAGAAACAAGTCAAAAGAACCAGAGGGTGACCTATAAATTGACAATAAATAAGTTTTATGACAGTTTAAGAATGATAAGAGTTTCGCCGTTCCATCTCCACGTACTAATTTTCTACATGAAGCAACCGCTAAGGTGTAGCTACAAATAAGAGGCACTTGTGTTTCCTCTTCGGTCAACCAGTGCTCTTGAAGGCAAATGAAATCGAAGCTTTCGTCCATCAGAAAAGCGTCCAATTGAAGCGATTTATGTCTAAGAGACTATATATATATATATATATATATATATATATATATATATATATATATATATATATATATATATATATATATATATATATATATATATATACAGGGAGGCCCATCGAAAACGTACCGCAAGGCATAACGGCCAGGGTAATTTTTTTTTCAAAAAATCCAAAAACACGTCAATTTTGTTTGTGAGGGGGACAATTTTTGTCCTTAAAATGATCGCAAAATTTTCAACCCTCTAAGCGGGGGTGTCATCCCCAAACTTTTTCAAATGGGAAGAGGGGTCAAGTGGTACCGCAATGAAAACGGCTTTCTATTCTCTATACATTCCCGCTTTGGTTTTTATAATGAGGAGGTGAGAAAAAACAGACTTCTAATGAGCTATTTGGTCGATGTTACGTGTCACCTAGCAAAGCAAGAATTATCTTTCAGAGGCCATAATGAAAAAAGCGATTCCGTTAGTGCGGGAAATTTTCGGGAAACTTTTAATCTGTTAATTAAACGTGATAACGAAATACAACAACATTTAAAAAAAATTGGAAATATTTTTTCTGGTTTATCAAAAACTATCCAGAATGATTTGATATCCTGTATTTCCGATTACCTTGCAAATACAATTCATAGGGAGATAAAAGAGTCGTTGTTTTTTGCAGTGCAAGCTGACGATACTACGGATATTTCTGAGAAGTCCCAATGTGCGATTTCAATTCGGTACGTTAATAAATACGGTGAAATCAAAGAAAGTTTCTTGGGTTTTCATGACGTTAGCGAAGACAGAAGAGCGGACGCAATGTATGGATTAATTGTTACAGTCATAGGCAATTTCGATTATAAAACAAAATTAGTTGGGCAATGCTACGATGGTGCTAGTGTGATGGCAGGTTCATTGAATGGTTTGCAAAAAAAAGTTAAAGATGATGCTCCTTTTGCTTTGTTTACGCATTGTAGTGCGCACAGATTGAATTTGGTTTTACAAACTGGTTCAAAAAATATAAAAAATTGCCGAATTTTTTTCGCAAGTGCGTCCTCGATTCCCGGATTTTTTCATCAGTCTGCAAAACGGACATTTACTTTAGATTCGACGATAGGAAAGAGGATTTCTTCCAGTTCAGACACCAGGTGGGCTTCCCGTTCTAAAATCATTCAAATCTTGCACTCTGAATGGGAAGGCCTAAAATTAGTTTTTTCTAAAATTATTGACGACCAATCATCATCGGCTGAGTCAATAAACGGGGCCAAGGGATATCTTAAATTTATGAACGATTTAGAATTTTCGTTTCTTACCGCTGTGTATAAACATATTTTTGATATAACTGACCCCCTTTTCAACATTCTACAGAAAAAATCATTGGACATCACCTATTGTAAAAAGCAAATATTTATGGCAAGAGATCGTATCAAGTTATTGAGAAATGAGACAATGTTTAATACAATATTTGAACAAGCCCAAACAAGGATTTTTAATAATAGGGACTCAGGGCAATTGTCAAAAAGAATTAAGTTATCGGACACCATTAAAGGCGATGAGCAAAGTTCTTTACGCATTTTATTTTATGAGATAATTGACAATATTGTGACTCAAATAGAAGTTAGGTTTGCAGATATGTCTCAGTTATTATATTTTTCTTTAGCGGATTCCTCAAAATTCGAAGAATATAGCAAAAATTTTCCGCTTGAATTTGTGACGAATGTGACCAACTTTTATAAAAATTTCTTTGACAAACAAAAATTAATTAATGAGCTTAGTGTAATATATCTCGATGAACAATTTGCATTGCTGAGCGTCGAGGCAATTTTAAAACATTTCGTAAAAAATGAACTTCAAGAAATATTTCCTGAAAGTTACAAACTTTTTGCGTTAATTGCTACCATACCTATTACAAGTACCTCAGTGGAAAGACATTTCTCTTGTTTAAAGCGAATAAAAACGTATTCTCGCAATACAATAAAAAATGAACGTTTATCGTCACTTGCGCTAATTTCAATAGAAAAAGAGTTGTTCTGCTCCTTACAGAAGGCTGATAACTTTACGGATGTCATAATAAGTAAATTCGCCCTTTTAAAAGATAGGCGGATAAATTTAATTTATAAAACTTAGTTGTCAGCTAAGTGTGTACGCGGCTTAACGTTTTCTTATAACGTCATTATTCTTGAAATTATTGTGGTTGTCGCCTACCCTAGCCTAAACACCACGAGCCGCCACTGAAAATCGGTCAAGTCATTTAGAAAATATGAAGGATTGAAATTTAAAATGTTTATTTACAAATTATCAGAGTAAATGATAAGGATAAATTCCTTCGACCAATTCGCTATTTTTGTCCTGTTATTTTAGATGTTTACTGCTGATTTTAGTGATTTGACATGCCACAACGATTAGGTGCGGTAGTTGCTAGATAGCTGTTCTGTAACTTGTGCGTTTAAATTTCTCAATATCATTAAATTTTTTATCAATAATTATGGTGTACTCACTTGCAGAAAAAGTGGAAATAATCGAACTTTATTTTAAAAATAATGAATGTGGCAATCGGGTTGCGCAGATATTTAATGAACGACATCCTGAAAAACACCTTTCCGGCAAAATTGTTCGCGAGTTAGTAGCAAAATTTCGCGAAACTGGATCCCTTATGAATAAAAAGAGGCAGATGGAAAATCCTGTAGTAAATGAAGCTATGGAGGTCTTTGTATTGGGCCAAGTTGCCATGGATAGTACGCTGAGTACAAGAAAATTAGCCAATGAGACCGGCGTGAATCGTACAAGTGTCCAAAGAATATTGAAAAAACACCATTTCCACCCGTATAAAATTCAGTTGGTACAAGAACTCAACGAAGACGATTTTGATCGCCGCTTGCAATTTTGTGAAACTATTAGTGAACGAGCGGCCAATAATAATAATTTTCTATTCAATGTGTGTTTTTCGGATGAGTGCACTTTCTTTTTGAACGGTGTAGTTAATTGGCATAACTGTCGGTACTGGGCTGAGAACAACCCCAGGGTATTTCACGAGGTGCACACACAACATCCTCAGAAATTGAACGTGTGGGCTGGTATTTTTGGAAATTCTATTGTGGGTCCTTTTTTTCTTCCTGGAACTCTAACAGGTGATATGTACTTAGATTTACTGGAAAATACCATCGACCCAGCCCTGACATCATCGAAAATAATCCTGGATACGTTGAAGCGGAACTGATATTTCAACAAGACGGTGCACCTCCACATTACTCTCAAAATGTGCGTAATTATTTAAACACTAACTTTCCCGGGCGGTGGATGGGACGAAGGGGTGCCATTGAGTGGCCTCCCCGGTCACCCGACTTGACTCCTTTAGACTTTTTCCTATGGGGACACATAAAAAGTAAAGTGTATAGCACTCCACTTGCCTCATTAGAAGATCTGCGAACACGAATGGACCCCTCAAGTTCTTCAGAATGTTCGAGAACGATTTGAAGCTAATTTGTATTACTGTATGGAGGTCGACGGGCAACATTTTCAGCATTTGCTTCATTAATACGGTAAGTTTTTTTTTATTTAATTCAATTTATGCGTTTTTTGAAAAATGTATTTTTCAAATTTCAATCCTTCATATTTTCTAAATGACTTGACCGATTTTCAAAACCAAAGCGGGAGTGTATAGAGAATAGAAAGCCCTTTTCATTGCGGTACCACTTGACCCCTCTTCCCATTTGAAAAAGTTTGGGGGATGACACCCCCGCTTAGAGGGTTGAAAATTTTGCGATCATTTTAACGGCAAAAGTTGTCCCCCTCACAAACAAAATTGACGTGTTTTTGGATTTTTTGAAAAAAAAATTACCCTGGCCGTTATGCCTTGCGGTACGTTTTCGATGGGCCACCCTGTATATATATATATATATATATATATATATATATATATATATATATATATATATATATATATATATATATATATATATATATATATATATAGCTCAAATCTTTAGTCAGCTCCCGTATGCAAAATACACTCCGTATTTTCATATTTTATTTCATACAAGGATATATGGTTCGTGTCGTGGTGGTTGCTCAGTTATTTGTATTCTATTTTTCAGTGTCAAATGTCAAAAATATTTAAGATATTTTGATGTTGTTAAAAAACTGAATAAAGCATAAACGTAAGTTTAATGGAGCTGGTGATGCAGAGGCGTCATTTTTGTATAGCCATATCTAGAACGTAAAGCATAACTTTTAAAACCAAATCCCCATCTGCCAGGTTTTCTCTGATATCAAAGTTAAAAACCCTGATTTATTAAAAATTAGGAAACGATAGGCTTTTTTTTGTTATTAATAGCCGAGATTAAACATTTATTTGACCCCTGACAAAATAAAATCATCTTACAGTTTTATTTCGACATCAGCGCAGCTCTCAAGAAATTCCATTGATTGAGGGTGATCTAAATTTTAGTTGAGAGTTCCTTAAGTGCAATTTTCTGGGCTATATTGGAAAAGCAATTTTTCGAGGGCTGAAAAACTTCGTGATGTTATTCTTGGTATGCATCTTTTTTTTTAATTTCAAACCTGAACTGATTTTTGAACTAAGAGGATAATAAGCAAAATGATTAAATCGATTTTTTCTAGCGGAGATGTAAATAGATTATAAGTTTTTGATATATTTCAATTCTTCATTAGATTAATACAACTCTGTAGCAAAAATATAAAACGTTTAAAAATTAATTTGTTAGCACAATATATTTAATATTATGTGTTTCATACATGCCTTGTTTTCTGTTAGGACAAATTTACATTCAAAAATGCATAATACAGACATAAATCTGTTAAAGGACATTTTTATTTTGGTGGTCGGGAGATTTATAGCGTCTCGCCAGAAAACGCTGCTGGCTGCTAAAAATAACTTAATTATTGATGTGTAACATTTATGTTGATAATTATAGATAGCGGATTAAAACGAAAATATGTCTTATACTAAATGTAGGTGAATAATATAGTCCAGAAGATCGTTGTAGTAAAATAATAAAGATAGGCGTGGGTAATTAAAAAAATAATGCTTTATAAAACTAGACCGAGATAAAGTTAAATTACTTCCCTATGTTTCGTCTTCACTGGTACTAGCATTTTCAGGGATCCTTACTCTATGAGATAATAGCGGTAAATTATCTGGGAAGAATTCAGGCTGAAACTTTGGCTTCTATACTCGGCTAGAGCCTTCTAAACCAATATCAGAGATAAGATCTGGTTTTAAAATGTGTTATTAAACGCAACCAGTATTTCCAGGGCGATTATATAGTGCGAGGAAGTTTAAGTTTAAGTGACAACCTTATCTTTTTTTCAATTGGACGAATTTTGACTTTACTTATAGAGCAATATTTTATTTTTTATAAACTTGCAGTGTTACCACGTTATTATTAATTTTTAATAAATTTCATGAAAAACGTCAGACCATAAATGTTATCAGAAAAATGGTATTTATGGAGTTAAATAAAAAATATTTTATACCTGCCAAGTCTGCCAAGTCAAGTGCTTAAATGGTTTTCAACAGAAATGTGACAATAAAACTCGATGTTACTAAATAGAACACCCTGTAAATTTATAACACTATTTTGTAGGATTCGTTTGCTTTTTCAGCCAAGTAATATCCTAAGTGTCTGTCTTCAATGTGGACCATGATTTTAATATTACAAACA
>JAUTXW010004359.1:0-75984 GCA_030620095.1 Kuschelorhynchus macadamiae
ACGCGAACCTTATTTATTTTTCAAGCAAAACACTTATCAAGAGTGACTTTTCTTTCTATATTTCAATTCTCAGTCCCCTAGACCTCTTGTAAAAGCCATCCTCGGACATATTGTATATACAGGGTTTTTCAATCTCAGTGGCCTATTAGAAGTATTTGTTAAACCAATGAGTAGATGATTTAGAACCAGTTGGCTCTCACCATAGATGAACATGAACTCTGTTTTGAAAATATTTTAAATTATGCGGTGTAGCCGCGCTTATATCTAAAACCGGAGGCAACATCCTTTTTCTAAATGCACTGACCTGTATATTATTATATTTTTGTATTGTCCTGAATATTCTAAACACTTTTTGGGGTATCTTTCCTATACCTAATTTCAACTGTTTTGAAAATGGCGCTTTAAATTGATTTTTGTGACCCATTCAGGCTCTGTACTCCCAAAACAACTTAACTTGCAACGAAATGGATTGCAGTTTCTTATCTTGGTCATCTATATTCTGACATCAAATTCTTCTTTGACAGGAAATGTCAAATTTGACACCTCGTGTAAAACCAGAAATTGTTGTGAGGAAATAGATAATTGAAAACTAGGATAGATGATATACAGAGCTTTGAAGGGTCAAAAATGTCAATTTTCAAGCGACATTTTCTTGAAAACAGTTAGGTATAGAAAACAACACAAAAAGGGTTAGAATGTCAAAGACAATACAAAAAAAGCAATAATATACAAGACTTGCCATTTAGAGAAATCTAATTATGCCACCAAGTAGAAGCGGCAATATCGCACAATTTAAAACATTTTAAAGAGAGTTTATGTCCAAGCCAGTGAGCGTGAGTAACCCTATTTTAGTGTTTAAATTCAATATATTAGTGCTTAAATTCAATTTATATACCAAAGGCAGAAGAAAATTTCTAACTAAATATAATTCATTAAGGTCTAAGAAACTCCAGATATAAAAAATATATATATAAAGGGAACACGGGAAAAACGATCTAAGTAACGCAGGGGCAGGAAGAGTTTAACAATGTTTAATATTCACTCTTATAAGTTTGAGATTGCTCTTTTTACCACTAATATTAATTTCTCAAAACAAATAATAAAGTTTTCCATTTTATGCATTTTTTTAAATAAATTTTCTTATTGCTTGCTTAAAGTCCGACATTCATTAAACAAAATAGACTATTCTACTTCCTTCTCATACAAAAAAAACTAGAAAAGGTAGTAATTTCATATACGAGTAAAATTAACAGTATAACAAAATTACTCAAAAAAGTTCTTCAAATTACCCATACACAATACTTTTGTTGGCTTTTCAAAACATATCTACAAAAAAGTGAAACATCCCATTGAAAAAAAAAAAAGTAGATTTATCCCATGCATATTTATAAATGTATTAAAAAACGCTGGATTTTTGAGCAACTTTAACCTTTAACCCGCACTAAAAAAAAGAGTTTCCCCGAAAACGACCAGAAAAAATATATATTTTACCTTCTCTTTTCTTTAGCGTTATTAATCTGACAAAAAAAATCAGTGGCATACTATTTCAATCGCATCGCAAAGCTTCTCAAGGTTACCCATAACTATGCCTATGGTTGAGTTTAATGTAGCTTATAAGTACTTACAAAATGCAATCCTTAAATATTTATTAAAATGCAGTATGTTTTAACTAAATAGCTTTTACCATATTGGAACAACAAAAAAATCTAGAATTTTTCTAAAACAATAACACATTGTATCTCAAAAGCAAAGGCCTTGAAAGCTGACTACAACACTGGATTCTACGAAAGAAACTATTTAACCTAGTTTTTTTTTCGATAAGCTAAAGCATAGTCGAAATATGAGTGAGGTCTCACATTGCAATGATTTCAATTTAGCCCCGTATCTGAGAAACGAGAGAGCTATGAAAAATTTAAAACATATTAGACCAGAGCTAAATATCTGCTCTCATAGTCCCTATTTAACACCAAAACATTACTAATAAATTTTCAATGAGACTGGCCGGGATATATAACTTGGCAGGAATCAATTATTCACGAGGCCTAGCCCAGTCGAAAGCATTAGGCAGGTAATCAAAAAATACGCTAAATACTTCAAATCTTGTTTCTTTTTTGCTAAGAGCATAGCGTACAACTGAAAATCCACCGACCCAATTTATAAAGATTGTTTATGGCGTCTTTCATTTCACAAATAAGTAGCATTGTGCCACGAAAATCGCATCTCTCTATCTTCACCAATAAGAGAGATACGCCGTAAAACTAGTCACCCTGTCACATTGTCTAGTATTCTACCATAATATAATACTAATTACGTACTTACCAGTGACGGCTCCTCACAGGCGACAGGGTCGGAATATATAGGGAAAATTCTCTTTTTAAAAAAGTAAATATTTTTCAAAAATAATTTTGCAAACATCCCAAAAACGCACAAAACCAAAATATAGTTTATTATTTCATAGGCACATAGGAAAATAGGTAGGTATCCCTATTATCGTTGCTTGACTAACATACAAATAACGCCATTAACAGCAGTCCGCGGGCCATCGTCCGCAGATATTCTAATATATTATTATAGAGGGTGGCTCCGCCAGCCGATCCCGTCATCTCACACGCTAGACTTCATCTACTAATTTACGCGGTAAGTAGTGCGTTCGCAAACATATTTCCAATGCTATAACCTCAGCTATAACGTTCGTCATAGTTTATATCACCCAAAACCGGCCTGTCTCGATGTGGCCGTCTCCCGGAATTTTTCCCAATTGAATATTACCATTTTACAGGTATTAATTGTAATTATAAAATGATACTACTTATTTTTAAATTAATTTGTTAGTTCTTTACATTAGTCATGACTAATGATGGTCAATATATTATATTAGTAATTTTCACTCCATGTTAGGTACATGTTTAAATGTGGTGAGGAAATGTGAAGTGAATGTTTTATTTGTAATATCATTTGCAGTTTGTTTTATCGTGGTTCTGGCTGGACAATATACTTTTTTGGTTATGTATGTAGCTTTGTATCCCTCTTGAGACAAGATACATTAAAATATCAAAAAATTAAATTGACTGACTAGAGCGTTTTACTAACATTTTTTTCTTATTTATTAAATGTATACTCTAGCCTAGATCTGCTATATATAGGTTGGTGCCTACCTAATTATCATTGAAGAAATAAAGGGAAAAAAATAAGACTAGTATTTGACCATATTTAGACGCGGCACCAATTAAAATGACATTGGTCTTAAGGGCTATTTTAGGAAACCCTTCTGGGGGGGGTGTTAATTTAAAAAAGAAAGTTTGTTAATGTATTTTATTATAAATGGTATGAGAACAAAATAAAAACCCATATTTTTTATCATACTTGTGGTATGCATAAGTGAAATAAAAACAGCCTCTAATAAATAGTTCTAGAATAACGTCCTATTTCTTTCCTGCAGCAATTTTTTTTAATTACATTGTTTATATTTACATCAATACTCTATCTATGGATATGCAGGAGACCCAACCCAACAGATCGCTCTGGTGCTATAGTGTTTCATAGCCAAGTTTTTAACCGTAATTTTCATGTAAAAATATGTAAATTACACATGATATTGGACCGGTCTGGGAGGAGAATTACTTTATTACCCCCTCAACGTGAAACAGTCCTTGATTGGCTTTGAGCCTTGAGGTACTTACCTTACAATATACATTTTTCGTTTTGAACTTTTTCGTCTGCTACCAGGCGTAAGTTTACGATTAGAATATTTACGTGGCATATTAATAGCAAAGTCAATAACAAATAACACAAAACACTAATAAATTATAAATTCGAAAATCGAATAACGATAACCATCCGAACATCGAAATCACAGTCGATAAACGGCCGAACTCATTACAAAATATAAATATGCAAGGGCTAACAGGTAATTATAAATCCCAAACGGACAGCCGTATTAAACACGTAAATTCCTAAAAAATATTCGGGGCGCCGCGCCGGTCAAATAATAATTGTATTTTATTGCTTTGTCTCGCGCTTTCTTTCGATGTAGACAGGAGACGGTCAATCGTATATTTGTTTTTTCCAACACGTCGGTACCTCTTCTACGCGACTGAACCTTGTCTATGATTTCTCATCAGCTGCTTGCAGTTCAGCCTTAATAGAAGATTTATTTTTTTTAAATTTGAATAGATAATTAAACAACGATTTAAATTATATACAACAATATGCCACTCACCGTTTCAAATTTATTGATGATCTTCATTATGTAACTTATTTTTTCTTAACAAAGACTTCAAATTGTTTATTAATAAATTAAATAAATATTTACACACTAATAATAATTATAAATAATACTTTATTCATCTTTTTAGTATTCTTGATCATTATTTTTAATACAATTTTTATTAATTAGAACTAGTAAATGATGACCTCTTTGAATTTGTATATGGTTCATAACTATCTGTTAAAAAAATTTAATCAGTGTTTTGCGGTTATACATTTTAATTCGGATATTTTCGCCTAAAATTTGCCTCATGAGGCAACTTATTAAAAACAATTTTAGATTAAATATTGCTTAAATATACAGTTATTAATTATAATAAAATATAAAAACCTAAAATAATTGAAATCTTTAAATTAAGAAACAAAAAGGAAACAACTGTACAATATTTAATAAACTTAAAGCAAGTTTTGCACATGTCCAGCACAATTTTTTAATAATATTAACTTACTGCAGAACCACTCTGACTGATTCATTGAATTTATTCACCTATTTTTCTTTGCAATCTATTTTATACGTTTTCTCTTTCAGTGCATAAGATGGAGAAGTGATTATAATTTTTAAATAAGTGCATGGTGAGTACTCCAGATCACCGAGGCAAGGAGATAAATCACTTTATAAACAATGTTTCAGTGGAAATATTTCTTGCCCCCCCAAGAGCCCTGATCTCTTGTCACGTTGAATACATTTTTATGAGAAACTTTAAAAGAGAAAATTTATAAAAGTAGATTGCTAAGAAAAATAGGTTAAGACATCGAATTTATCAATCAGAGTGTTTCCATAGTAAATGCGATTAAAATTTTGTAGCAATTTTCGTTCAAACTTGCTTTAGATTTATTTAATATTTTACATTATTTATTTGTTTTTTTCGTTAAAGATATTAATAAATTTAGTTTTATAACTGTATATTTAACACTTAACAGTAATTTAACAGTAACATTTAAAAAGAATTATTCTTATAACATTATTAATATGGTTTATGAGAACAATGTTAGGCACAATAATCTGAATTAAAATGTATAACCATAAATGACCCATTAAATTTTTTTGGCATTAAACTCTTTATGAACCATATAAAAATTCAACATTTATCCGTCGGTTACTGGTTCTAGTTAGTAAAACTTTTATTAGATATAATGGTTAGGAAAACCAAAAAGGTGAATAGAGTACAATTTGTAATAATTATTAGTGCGCAAAAATATTTATTTTTTTAATTAAACAACTTGAAATATTTGTTATGAAGTTGAGTCGCAGATCCATATTGTTATATCATTGAAATCCTTGTTTAATGCTCTATATAAATTTAATATTATATGCACGGGGTTGCATTTAAGTTTTTTTAATGACGATACGCGAAACATGGCTACGTTATACATTTTAAAATTTGGTTATTAGACTGTAAATAGAATGGACTTCTAGCCTTTCTGGTTCTAGCAAAATTAAAAAAGGTTTAAAACTACTTTTGTGTTTTCTTGCGGGTTATATATGTACCAGGTTTCATACCGTTATCTTTAAAGACAATCGAGAAAATGTCTATTGCCTACACATTTATTTAATATAACTAGAAAAATCCTATTAACTTCTGTACAGCTTTAGATAGATGTCAAAATATAAATGAAAACCTTGTACCTATATTTTAATAAACTCCTCATGTGAGATATCCTGTATATTTTTTAGAGATTTTATTTTTGTTTAAAAAATTTTTTTTTTGTAGGTTCAACTTGCAAAAGAAGCAAATTTAGTAATTTTCTGTTGGGGCGATCAAAACGCTGACCCTGCCACTATTAAACTTCTTAAGCAGCTTGGCGTTCATGGCGTCATATATGATAAGATACATGAATATTCAAGCAAAGAAGTTAAAGAAAGTATCTTTTTACTTGAAGCCCGGGAGTCGCAGAAAGAACTTATCCAGGTAAATTTATATTATGAATAAGAGTATGTAAGCCAAATATAGTTTTTTTTATATTTATTTATAATGGTTGTTAGTTAAGAAAAACAGAATAGCACCTTTTTGATAAAACATGTTTGTTTATCTTGCAAACATAATTACTAATGTCTGCTATGTTATTTTTCTTTTTTTGATTTAAGAAACAAGATATGTAATCTCTAAACTTCATATCCATTCATTACATATTTGCGAGTATACATTGAAACAGTTAATGCGTTTAAGATTAACACTGGACTGTGATATCTAGGGCCAGTAATATAATTTGTAGTAATTTGACCGGAAATAAAAATTGAAATGACCTGTGTTTGTTTATTATGACGGATAAACCATCATTTGTAGTTGCATATCGGCACAGTATATACAGAGTCCTGCAACAGTTTGTCGGGCATCTATAGGTCCTATAATAAAGAAGTTAGGAATTCCATTTAAGAGCAGTCCTTAACTGTGTACTAGGATGTATTTCAGGAAAACAGGTTCACTTGTGTGTGAGAATTTGGGGTGAATTTTTTAAATATAACACCCTGTATTTCTTTAAATTTTTGGGTTCTTTCCTGATTACTTTCCATAATCCTAGGATATTATTAAATTTATTTGTTAGTTCCAGATAAATAAATAAATATTTTGCCAAATTTTTTAAATAAACTATTAAAAATACAAGGAACGTCCTAAAATAAAAACTACGCCAGGTATTTACTATAGTCGGGCTCTACTACTTAATTATAATAATCTGTCAACATCTCGCAACACTGCAGGTGAAATACTGGTAAATGCATTCGAAATTCGTCCCTTGTACACAATTTCTTTTACTTATCTCCACAAAAAATCTAGTTTAATCAAGTCGGGGAATCTGGCTGGCAAGCGGACAGGTCCACTTTTTCCAATCCGTAGTTCCGGAAAGCCATTATTAAGGTGTTCTTTTGCTTCTCGCGAGAAATATGGCAGCGCGCCATCTTGCTGTAGCCACATTCGGTCTTTGATAAGCACAGCGACGTTCATAATTAGCGAGGAAAATCATCTCTTAGAAAATGTAAGTGCATTTAACCAGTGATTTATTACAGTTTCACCAATAATGCCACCTCAGACATTCAATGACCACTGGTCCTGATAATCAACTTCTCTAATTAATTGTGGATTGTCTGTAGTGTAATAATGGGAAGTTGTGCTTGTTGACGCAACCGCTTTTGTGGAAAGTGGCCACATCACAACGTAAAACCTCCATAAAAAAGAGAGCATTTTCTTGAAGTCAAATCTAGTCTACTTACAAAATTCGATACATACACTTTTGAAAATCGTGAGACTTTGGTTGAGTTGAATGTAGTAAGGATGGTTACAATGTTTTTTTAGAATTTTTGAACTCATCTTTTACTTATCCCAGTTGCTTCGCCAACATCTTTTTGTGATAAATCTGGATTTTCCTTCACAGTTAAAAGCACAGTTAATCAATTTTCTTCGTTGGTAGCAGGTATGAGTAAATCGTTCAAGCAGTCTTCTAAAACCAACTGAAAGAAAGAGGATGCTTTCTTTCAGAATACCGACAACCATAAAGCCTACTGCTAAACAATTCCTTTTACTTTTACCCAACACAAAAATCATACCTCCAAGCTCAACTTTACCAAAATTAATTTTGTAATTCTACTAAATCAAACAAAATCCTTAGGTTTCCAATTTTGTTGACAGTTCACTTAAAATTTTTAATTATTATGACAGAAAATGACTTTTTTCAACAAACTCTAGGTTTTTTTAAGAGCGAAAGGTGAACATTCATTCTTTGGGGGTTGTAGTCATTCAGTGTTTTGTTATTTAATTAATTGTGGTCCTAGGAGAGCTTGGAACTTACAACATAACTATAAGGTAATTAATTTTTATCAAAGCCATCTATGACTTTTTGTCTTGTATCTTAGTGATAAAAGAGCCATATGTAATAATTCGACGAATATCTGCGAACCCGTTAAAAATTTCTAAATTTTGGTAGGTACAAAATATGTTCATTTTTAAATTCTGTATCTAATAGATCAAAAATATACAGAATGTTCTATTTGAAAAAAGCGAAGAAAAATGTTAGCAGTTTTGGCATTGCATTTTGGACACCCTGTACTAGTTAGGATTACGATATTTGTAATTAAGTAAGTAGAGACCGACAATAGCAAATACCAAGCATAGTTTTGGTTTCAGGACATTTCTTGTATCTTTAATAATTTGTTAAAAAAATATATATTTTCCGGAACTATCAAACCAAATTTAATAATATCCTAGGATTATGGAAAGTAGTCAGGAAGGAACCCAAAAATATAAAGAAATACAGGGTGTACTTTTAAAAAAATTCACCCCCAGCGGCTTATAATTTTTTAAGACACACCATACAAGTGAACATACCAACAGTTAAGGTCTAACTAACTTCTTTATTATAGGACTTATAGATACCCGGCGCACTGGTGCTGGATCCTGTATGTTCTAAGTATCATGAGAATATATACACAAATACATACACACACCTCACCTGGCTCACCCGCAAAGATTACTCAAAAATGTGCTTTGAAAAATGAAATATGTTGATGTGAGGTGGATTTAACAGTGTGCTGTCAAGGTCATGTCGGAAAATTGAATCAATAATAGGCACATTTGTTTATAGCAATTCTACTTCTGATTAAGACATTAGAACTTTTAATATAGTGATTTTTTTCTGTAAAATGTAAAATTATTTTAATATTTGAAAGTTATTTAAGTGTAAGTTGGCGATCCCATTGAATCGACGATCGGTCGCAGGGGTCCATTATCCTTGTGGATCTTAGGAAATTCTTAGAACTGAAGGATGATATAGAGTTATTTGGTCTTAAGGTCTTCTTCTCCTGTGTTGGCAGGTTATCCGTCTTTTGATTTTGTTTATTGGGTTTGCTTGGATTGTTCTGCATGTGTTTTTGGTGAGCATAGGACACGCATAAAAGTTGGCTTAGACCCCAGAAGACACGTCGTGAAATTGACGGTGAGTGATTCCATTTTGGCAGAGTCTAATGCCAAAAACTATAATTTCTTAATACGCTATTTCTTTCTGATATTTGGTTAGTGTATAAATCTTTCTTTAAAAAATTAAGTAAAAGCATTTGCCACAACTTTAATCATATGATCTAATATTATAGCTCAAATGGTAGTGTACAATGGCATATTGTATAATCAAGAATGTCGAGTTGGTATTGACTGAATAATAGAATGGCATAGTATGTTTTATTTATCTCTGAGCACACAAACTGAGGATCCCCACTAAGGTTTGAGTCTATGTCTAAATAGATGCCCAAAAATTTCGTTGCCTATGTTATCACAAATCAACTTTGTGATTCAGTATTTATTTTATTAATTTATGTAAAATGGGTACAACATTAAGAGTTTCAATGTGTGTCTTGTTAATACTTCTTTTTTCTTTAACATGGGTACAACAGGATACATGTCTAGTCTAAACATGTTTCCAAAATTTTTTCTTTGTAGTACTGATGAAAATTATTTTATTGATCTAACTAATCTCCATAATTACGTTTTTATTTTTATTAAAAAAAAATAGCGTTATGTTCTAATAAAACAATATATCAATAATGCTTTATGGTTTAAGATGGTATTTGTATGATGCAATAAAATATTTAAATAATTATGTCATAAAAACGAGATAATATGGAAACCAAATATAATTGGATGAGGATAGACATTAAAAATTATAGATTTAAAGGAAGATGCATATATAGAGTGTTAGGAATAAATAGTCGGCAATACCTTAGATATAAAATAGATTAAGTAGTGATTCCATTTTGGCAGGGTATAATCACAAGAACTATAATTTCTTAATATGCTATTTCTTTCTGATATTTGGTTAGTGTATAAATCTTTCTTTAAAAAATTAAGCAAAAGTATTTGCCAACAACCATAAGCCAAGAGGAAATTGCAAGGTAGTTTTAACATCGTTTGAAGTAACTTAATTCTATTTACACGATGGAGATACTTAGAATAGCCTAAAAAGTCAACAGGCAGTCGGTCAGCGAGGCTGGGAGTAACATACCTAAAGGTTTTTACTACACAACTTTTAGCTGCATTCGAATATTTTATTGAAATCTTTGTTTAACCCCAGACATTTTCAGCAAAAAAGATACTTCATAACATTTTCGAAAAATTGAAGTGTTTTAAAGAAAAATTACCTTCATTAGATTAGATGGGGCTCGTCGAGATCTTCCGAAAACGTCATGAAAATATTCCTTGTAATAAAATGAATAAGCGAGATTGACACCTTTTATCTTTAAAAACTTCAAAGGGACGAGTAAACTAGACTACTGTACAGCTTCATAAAAGTCAATTTGAATTTAATTGGCCACCTACTTTCGCAAATGGTTTTTTGCATTTTGCAGGCGTATATTTTGTTAATTTTTTTGTGGTATTTAAGTTCTACAAAACTGCTTTATTTGGTATATACGAGGGCTAGGAAAGAAATAATATTTTTTACACAAACTTTGCCAAGAGCGAGAATTTAAAAATCTCAAATTATTTTCATTTTAAGTGTATCTAATTAATACATGTTTTAGAAAAAAAAATATTTTTTTCCCTAAAATATGCGTTTTCCAGCAATTCGCCCTATACATTAAACACTCTTTTTGAAAAACACCTTTTTGGTTTTCTGATTGTCAATTACTTCAGGGGTGTACTAATTCAGCTTGTCAGATCCTGTCATTTTTTTATGTAATGATATATTTACTTTTTAGTATTATTTTTGAGAAGAGTAGTTTCGAAGCTCCAGACGATTTTTGCTTCTCTCGTAAAGCCCGCTACTCACTATTCAGTGTGAATCCGTACGATTCGTTGCGCGGCAATTGCGTCTTTTGGGTGTATAATCAAGTAGGCTTAGATATCGGCGGACCATTCGGCTGAATCTAATCTTTTTTTGTGTGTATTTTTAAACATTTAAGCGCATGAAATCGATGTAAATGAATTAAATAAAAATTGATGAATAATGTGGATGAAGTATCGTCAATTCTTTGATTCGCTAATTCGTTCATTCCATATGATCAGTGACGGCTCGTACTCTAAAATTTAGGGTCGGCCGGGTCTCAAGGCGAATCAAGGGCGGTTTTATGGTATACCTGTAAAATTGTAATGACTCCCCTTCTCTTCAGACCGGTGAAACATCATGTGTAATTTATATATTTTTACGTGCAAATTAAGATTAAAAACTCGGCTAGGAAACACTATAGCACAAGAACGACCTGTTGGATTGGGTCTCTTGCATATCCATAGAAAGAGTATTTATGTAAATATAAACAATATAATTAATCAATTTGCTGCAGGAATATAATTGGAGGTTATTCTATAACTATTTATTAGAGGCTGTTTTTTTTTTCACTTATGCCACAACAAGTATGGTAAACAATATGGGTATTTATGTTGTTCTCATACTATTTACAATAAAATATATTAACAAACTTTTTTTTTAAATTACCCCCCCTCCCCCCGAAAAGGTTTCTTAAAATCGCCCTTGAGGCCAATGTGGTGTTAATTGGTGCCACGTCCAAATATAATCAAATACTAGTCTTATTATTTTCCTTTATTTCTTCAATGATATATAGGTAGGCATCAACCTATATATAGCAGATCTAGGCTAGAGTATAAATTTAATAAATAAGAAAAAAATGTTAGTAAAACGCTCTAGTCAGTCAATTTAATTTTCTGATATTTTAATGTATCTTGCCTAAAGAGGAATACAAAATAGATGTCAAAGTGAAAGCTACATACAAAACCAAAAAAGTATATTGTCCAGCAAGAACCACGATGCGAGCGACCGACTTATAAAACAAATTGCAACTGATATTTTAAAATATTCACTTCACAATTTGTCACCACATTTAAACATATAACATGGAGTGAAATTGCGACCAAATAACTTCAATACTTTAATGGTAACTTTTATGTTCTACAAGATGGTAGTTTTAAATGTTTAATCCGATGTTTCGGTTTTGGATCCCAATCATCAACCATATAATTTTAAAAATGGGATTGTACTTTTTACTACATTCTTGGAGCTTGCTATATTAGGAAAAATATGTTCAAAACATTAACTGCGAGACAGTTAAACGAAAAACAAAAATCCGACATGACTAGGTAAAAAATGGGGTTAGATGTCAAAATATCGAAAACATTTGCTTCGTTTGCAAAATTTGAAATGAGAAACCAACAAATACTAAATACCTTATTTTCCGACATAGCGTATAGGTGCCCAATATAATGAAGGTTTCTGCTATTAAAATAGTTCTGGAAGTGAAATTATGTAACGCCTGTCCATAATATTTGGGATAAAAATGATATTTCTACATATTGTCCTGTATGTATTCTGAACGGGATTCCTAAACTTTTTGAAACTATTGTTAGCGACTTTTTTGGTTATGTTTTCAGGACAATCTTTATTGACGAGCACTTTGGTTTTTGTGCGGGCACAGATGCCAATTTATTGACTATACCTTTTATATTTCGGATGCCATAGAGAGAGGGTTTCAGGTAGATGTTAGCTATATTGATTTTTCCAAGGTGCTTGACCGCTTTAATCATCAGGTTCTCCTTTAGAGGCTTTCTGAAGTTAGCATTTGATGTTCGCTTTTAGAGTGGCTTCTTAGTTATTTAGTGGGCCTAAAACAGATTTTTCAGATTCATAATAGCTTTTAACATGAAATTTTTATTTCATTTGGGGATTTGGGGCCCATTTTATTCAAAATTTCTATAAATATGCAATGGAACTTAACATAAATAAGTAGTATGCTTCAAGGTTCAATGTTCTATCGTGTTAGGTATTCAATTATTTTTTAACACACCTTAAGCATCCTGCCCACACAGGATTTAGTAACTAATTTGGGAACTTTTATGGATCAGCCTTTATATTTTACGAGTTATATTGATACTACCGTTAATAAACTCCTTAAGTTGGTTTTATCAGAAGAACCTCTTCGGACTTTGACAATCCTCGGACATTAACACCTGTATTCACTAAAAAGGTTTAAATTTAGACCAGGTCTAATTTGACAGTTGTAGGTTTAAGATGACATTTTGAACAATTAAACAAATATTTTTTTCTAAATGTCACAGCTACAAAATGACAGTGACATAAGGCGAAACATAACTGGCGAACTAAGAGTTTTAAGTACCATGGCAACTAGACCTGGTCTAACTCTTAAACCTGTTAAGTGAATACGGGGGTTAAAGTTTTATATTGAGCCCTGGTTCGCCCTCAAGTGGAGTACTGTTCATGCCTGTGGTCTCCACAGTATCAGGTACACATTAAAAACAATGAGGTATTCAACATGGATTTTTAAGATTTTTTATTTTCAGAATGGGGTTGAATTTTGAGGATTATTCAGATATCGAAAAGTTTTTAGGTATAAGTTCCTTGTTTCAGCGCAGACATACGAGGGACTTTTTTTGAAGGGTTGCTTAACGATAAAATTGTCTGTCAGGCATTTCTTGTCAAGATTAAATTAATTTAGCTAAACCATCATCGCCTGGCAAATAGCAATCCTGGGGCTGTGAAGGTGTTTATGTAATTGTAATGTTATCTCTCCGTTCTCACGTTTTTGTTATTTTTAATCAATATGTTGAAATGTTTAAGATTTTTACTATGTAATTTTAAAATTTTGTTTTTATAATAAATAGATAACAAGGTGAATATTTAGTAGTAAAATAATTTTAAATGTTTTGTAGTATTAATTTCTAGACAATTAAATAAGAATCATCGTTTTGCACACTGAACTCTATTATTGGAGTGTCCTGTAACTTAAACGTTTGACGTGTGTTTAATAACTTTATCATAATATAGGTGACATAATTATTAATATTTAATGTATAATGAGCTTTATTATTTTTACTTTTACCTTTGTGATTTACTTTTTTTTTGTTGATATAGTAACAGTAAGTTGTAAAATAGCAGTAATATTTAGCAGTTTAAACGTAGTACAAGTGAGTAGTAGTAGTTAGGGGGAGGTCTAGAGACCTGACTGGTAGGCCTATAAGGCCCTTTCAGTCTACCCCAGCTCCTCCCTCAACCACCACCCGCCACCAGGTGTACATCCTTGAATCTGCCTGTCCTTACTATGTAAGTCTGTATATCCTTCCATGCAAGATCCTTAACTTCGTCCCTATGCAAGACCGTAGTGCCGAAAATATCTCGTCGCAGTCTCGCTCGCTCTTCACATCTGCACAGGAAGTGAAGCGCAGTATCCTCCTCTTCCTGACACTCCGTGCAGATAGAATCTTCCTCAATGCCTAATATAAAGAGGTGTCTCCCTCAATCGACATTGCCCCGTTACTATTCCTACGATGGAATTTAGAGCTTTCCCGTCTCGGGCTAGTAACCACTCTGTTCGACCCTTATCGGGCTTCACAATAAAGTCTTTAGTACAAGTGAGTAAGAAGTTATGAATAGTTCATGCTGCTCAGCGAAGCAGGTGTGACGTTTTTTAAATTTCTTACGAGTTGTAAGCATTTTTAACTGTTTCGTGTATATTTCTAAGGTGGGTCAGGAGTTGTTCAGGTAAGTTAATGCGTTTCTGCTACATTTAGATTACAATTTAACGATTATAGAAAAAGCTTGTATTTGGAATTTTCTAAAAGCTAGGTACTTACTTAAAAATTTTTTGATTGTCAGATAGTCCGGGATCGATTAAATACGGATATTGGGACATTGTGCGAGTATCAACAGTTTGATATTTTTGTTGCTGAAATTCACACTGCTCCATCATCTTTTTAAGCAATTTCAATCTACCAATCATAAAACAGCTAGTCCCAGTTCAAGGAAAGTAGAAAAAGAAAAGATAAAAAAGTAAGATTTAACGCCCATCATGTTTAAAGAAATTTTGAAAGAAAAAATAGCAAAGAGCTAAAAAAGCCAAAAAAGTAACTAAAACAGTTAATTTTAATTACATAAAATGATAAATAAAAGTAGGAATTTAAAATTCATAGAAAGCAATAAACAAATAAGGCCGATAAACAGGAAACAAGTGCGCTTGCCTAATATGCCAAGAGCTATTTGGCGAAGATTGGGGGATACATTGTAACAACTGCCAAGAATGGGGATATTAAGAGTCTGCAGTTCGCGATATGACGTCCCCGTGTTACATATGCGACTTTTTGAAAAATTCCAATTAATTTCTATTTAAAATAAAGTTTTTGATGTTTTTCTGTTTGTTTAATTATTAGTCTCACGCAATACCTTTTTTATAGTACACGGTGTACGGCAGCTTTTCGTCAAGTGAGCATTGTAGGTTCGGGGATAAATGATTAATTAATCAAATAAAATTTTGATGTTTTTTTACATTTACAAGTGTAAATTTCTGTATGCAATTCACAGCAGAAGTGGAAGCCGATCTCGCTGCCTACAGTTCCGATGTAACTTCGGAGAGAACGATCCATCTTCAAAGAACCAGAGAATGCCACAAAAACTACTTTTCCAGCAGTTCCCTGAAAAAAAATTTTTAGATAACGCGTAACTTCACGTGTCCTGAGGAATTAGATTCCTCAAAACCTCCTTTTGTTACGGGTCTTAGTATGGTTCTAATTAATATCGCTTCTCTAAGAAATAAAACTGACGAGTTGTACGTATTTCTAGAAGAATTGGAGTTCTCCCAACTTGTTGCAATTACTGAGCACTGGCTAAATCTAAACGAACCCTTTTATGTGAAGAGATCTTCCACAATAGCTAGATATAACGCAGCTCATGGAGGAATACCGATTCTTTCTCTAAATGGGGATTTTGTCTCGGTAACTAAATATGACCATTTGTTAGCGGATAACGTTTTTGAATTTTCTATAGTATATAAGCAAAACTTTGATCTCTATATCATCTGTATTTATAGATCACCAAATTCTGATGTACAATCTTTCTTTAATTAGCTGCTAAATTTGCTAGATAGTCTACCAGTAAAAGGCAGGAAAATTCTATGCGGGGACCTTAATATTGACTATGCTACTGTTTATGCCACCCAGAAACATTTAATTTCTAGGTCTGGTCTTGCAACGCATGTATCATCTCCAACTAGAATTTGAAAATACTCTTCTTACGTATGTACGTCTGATTGTTCTCCATCAGAGGTTCAATCTCAGGTTTGTAACTTAGGTCTTTCCGATCACGAAGCAATATTTTCCAAATTTAGTATTTCTCTTAGGCCCTTACAGAGACCTCGCCATAGGGGCAGAATTTTCTCGGCCGCCAATTTTTCAGAATTTCATAATATTTGCTTAAACATCGACTGGAATTTTGAATTTAAAAATGTTAATTCAGATTTTAGGGCTTTCTTAAATAAAATTTTAAGTGCTTTTAATAGGCTCTTCCCGGTTGAGACTATCAAACCTAAGCATCATAAACCGTGGACCACGAAAGGACTACGCATTTCTGCTAAAAACATGCGTTCCCTTTTATATATAAAACAATTCACTGACTGCATTCTTATTCTCGACTATATCTCTAATTATAGGAGGATCTATATTAAACTAATCAAAAAAAGCAGCAAAAAAATATACTATCAAAAGTCAAAAACGTTTCAAAGAAAACCTGGTCCATTATCAATGACCTCAGAAACAAATCAAACCCTTTGACTTAGATCTTGCCAAGTCCAAAGGACCTAAATGATTATTTTATTAATGTAAGCAAAAATGTTATTTCTGGTATCTCGCCAAGATTGGAATCTCTTTCGGTTCTCCCTCCATCGGAAAATGTCGCTGATAGCTTTTTCTTAAACCCTGTTAGCAGCATGGAACTATTGAAAGAAATGAATAACATCACAAGCAAATCTACGTGTAGCGCTGATGGCCTATCAAATAAAATATTCCTGAACCTGTCGCTCCCAGTCATAGAGGCCTTTACAACACTAATAAATGAATCCCTTATACAAGGGATATTCCTTGAGTGCCTTTAAAACAGCTATAATTATTTCTCTCCATAAAGGGGGCGAAAAAACTAACTCTTGCAATTATCGCCCAATTGCTCTACTACAAGTGCTATCAAAAATCATTGAACTAAAGAATCATCTTATGCCATTTCTCCTTAAACATCTGATAATATCCCGGGATCAGTTTGGATTTTTATCCGAAAAGTGCACCAGTGACGCCATGTTCTCGTTGCTTAGCGACGTCTACTTATTCCTCAATAACAACCACCCCACCGCCTCAGTTTTTTGTGACTATGCAAAAGCCTTTGACTGTGTTAGTCATGAAATTTTGATAAGCAAGCTGAATTTTTATGGAATCCGGGGTATTTCTTTAAATGGGTTTAAATCTTATCTCGGGAATAGGCAAAAATTTGTAAGGGCAAATGGTTCTGATTCTGATTGTAAATTGATTACAAGTGGAGTCCCTCAAGGTTCGGTCTTGGGACTTAAATGTTATACATTAATGATATCGCCAACCTAAAAATTAATGGAAAAATCTCTCTCTTTTCTGACGACACAAGCATACCATGGAGTGATTTTGATACAACGTCTTTACATTCTAATATTTCCAAGGACCTTGTTATGATTAAGGCTTGGTTCGATTTCAATCTGCTTTGCTTCAATGTGGATAAAACGGTGGCCTTATCTTATAAGGGGACTTTACAACCACTTTAGCTACTGAACAGCAATATTAAATACGTTGAGTCGATTAAATTCCTGGGTTTGAATATAAATAACAACCTAAAATGGTCTAAGCATATTGACACCTTAACTAAAAAACTTTCTACCGCCTGCTTTGCAATTCGATCAGTTTCAAAAGAACTGGACGTGTCTTCTGCCAGACTGGCTTATTTCTCTGTATTCGAATCCCATCTCCGCTATGGCCTTCACTTTTGGGGCTGCTGTACCACCGAGCAATTTCTTAGTATTTTTAGGCTTCAAAAGAGAGCAATCCGCTATTTGTTTGGTCTAAATAATAGAGCGGACTGCGAATACTATTTCAAAAAAACATGAAATATTAACACTTCCTGCATTATTTGTTTTAGAAACCGTCTGTTTAATAAGAAAACGTATAAGGACATTCATGGGTTTAATTAGATTGATTAGTTCGAGGAAAAAAGACAGCGCCCCAAAAGATGACGTTGTATTGACCCTGTAAATAGTAGAGCGTTGAGTCGGGTTTCAGCAGATCTTCAAGATCCCTAGTGCATTACGCCAAATGATTTGCTAATTCTTGGTGGCATGGGGAAAGGAAGAATCATTTTGCTGTTATTGAGAATGTTAAACAACAGTGGAAAAAACCCAACATTTCGTGAATCAGTTTCTGGAAAAAATGGATAAAATTCTGTTTGCCTACGATTTCAAAACGCACAAAATGGATCAGTGACGCAAAACCAATTGAATTGGGCATGTAGTCATGTTTTCCAAGAGGTTCATGGCCTAAAGCACGAATTGTAAATGCTTTCAAGGAAAGGGTGGAAAAGTCCGAATTGTCAAGATTAAGACAGTGTTGGGAATCTATGGATACCCTATCACTAAGATTTCCAGAGTGGATTGAAATTATTTATAAATAATTGACAGGGTGGGGAGAATGTCGTAGTTTCTAATAATAGTGTATAATGAGCTTTATTGTTGTTGTAAAACAACAGTAATATATAGAAGTGTGGAGATTAAATCGCACTAAAAGATCTCTTATTAAATCTTGTCTGCTAAGTATACAAGAAACCATAATAAACTATTTAAACAAAATTAATAACTTTTATCAGCAAATGACGCCCACTAATTATTAATAAAAAGTATTTTCATTCTAGTGAATCTATTTTAATATTTTAGTGAAGGGTATAAAAAAGCACCAATACTGTTTCATTTCAAGGGTTTAAGATGCAGGGTATTCTAGCAGGAGATTTCTTTATGCGGAATGATCCTGTTCTAATAACTCATCTATAATTATTTTACAGCTAAACGATGAATGTTCACCTTTAATAGCAAAACATTTATTATAATGCTTTATAGGTGCCCTATGGTGGAAAATTCTAAACACTTATTCACAAAAATGTTTGAAATTAATCTACTAATTAGTTTTTCAGGCTGATTTTTTTAAATATTTTATCAAGCCTCCAATTGTTTTCGTATCAAAATTTTACCAGTTCATTTATATATAATATATTTATATTTTTGAACGTTTCATCAGGCCGCCATTGTGTTATTGGATTTTTACCAAAATGTTACCGGTTATCTCCATATGAACCTTAATTTGTTGCCAAAACTTGAGGTCAATCGGTGTAGTAGTATGCCGCGAACTGACAGACAAATAAACAGACCAACAGACAAACCGACGGAATTGAGAAAACATATATTTTTTGGAATAGGCTCTTAGGCGTTAAAACGTGAAGATATGTAATATCTGGGAAGGTAATTTTTTTCACGATTACAAACATTTTATTTGACCATCATTTTGTTCCGCCATATTGAATTCGTACCACAATTTTACCAGGTCATTTATATATCATACTTAAATCTTGCCGAAAATTTGAAATCAATATCTAATAAGTAGTTTTTTCAAGCGGATTTTTTTAAATATTTCATTATGCCGCTATTTCGTTCCACCATATTGGATTTTTACCAAAATGTTACCATTTCATCCCTATATGACCTTTAATTTTTGACCAAAATTTGAAATAAATCGGATAAGTAGTTTTTTAGCTATACTGCGAACAGACCGGCAGACAGGTAGACAGACCGACAGACAGACAGACCGACGGAATTGAGAGAACTGAGAGGGTGATATTTTTCGCGATCACAATACGTTCCTTTTACGAGGGAAGTAAAAATTCATTGTTTTGTCATCTAACCCAGCTTTACCTGGTAATGTCGGATTTTTGTTTTTTTTTCGACGTTCTATGCCTGTTCTTAGGTTCAACACTATCAAAACTATTTTTTCTTTATACTAAAACTTTCATCAAGAATACAATTGTCTGAGAATCAATAATAAAAAAGTGTCCCAAATCAAAGTTTCAGTTGCCCATATGTTGGGATCATTATGGCCCACACCGTGTATAACTACGGGAGGTAATTAATCTTATTCCAGTCTGGAAAGAAATAGCATCTTGGAGACTTTTCTAAAATTTATTTAGTTGCTTTTTGACATTAGTTGTAATACAAGGCACATTCAGGCTGTTAAATTAAATTACAACCAAATAATGTAGGTTAGCAAAATGACAATATAGAAATCTTGTCAGAAAGTGTCAAATCTGGGTGTTCTGAAATGATCACTTAAGAAATGTATTTTACACTTGATAATGGGGCTGATTTCGTTGCTCTTGGCGACCATCGATTAAAATGATATAAGAGACTAATGTGCTTAAAACTTGTCCATATCCTTAACAATATTTTTTTAGGTATTTTTCTCTTGTCGAAATGCGTAAAATTAATATTAGGGTAATCTGTTTAAACCACAAAATTAAACACTGAATAAAACGTCTATAACTTTAATTTCCACTATATTACATTAAACCATGACAATTGTTTCGACTCACAGTGTCTTCTTCGGAATTTACAGTTGAAGTTTCTCTTACAATGATGTATTTATATATACATCTTTATCTCCAAATAATTTTGAAGAGAGTAATTGTAAGAGAAATTTAAAATGTGTATTCCATCCGAAGAAGACACTGTGTTTCTAGAATAGAAATTAAATGTTAGCAGGAATGTATATTAACCGAAATATCTAAAAACTGCTTATCGTTAAAGACCATATTTTTTTATTACATGAGTTTTAAATTGACACAATAATACAAACTGGAAACAATTAAATATTTTCAATGATAATATTTTATTACTTGAGAATGTCTAGTCGTATACATAAAGTAATAGAATCGTGATTTCATTATTGACATTTATAAGATTATTAATCTTCACGTTAACATTTCAGTAAATACAAATGATCATGTTAAATATTTATCACATTAAAATTTGCAATAGTGATTCGTTTTTGTTCATTTTACGTCAGTGGCGGCAATAAGAATATACAGAATCAATAAAAGTTGGTCAAAAATTAAAACTCAAAATTGCGGCCTCAAAATGGTCGATATTCTTGTTGAAAAATAGTAAAAGTTATAAAAATGAAATGAAAGTTCGTTCATTTTAAGACAATGATAGTAAGTTTATTTACATCACCAAAACTAGTAAAATAATCTTAGGAATATGTAATAATCGCAGTTATATTTATTTTTTATTAAAATGTACAGCGTCTCGATAATAATATGCTTTATGAAATTATATTAAATACAAAAAGTTTTAAATAAACAAGTTTTATTTTTCATATCTCCATGTATGCTAGGTTTTTAGTCTTATTACCTTATTACCTTGTTATTAAACAAGTAACCGAAGTGCAATATTTTACAAAATGCGATTAAGTTTTTATTTAACATTCCATTAAAATAGTAATGTGATTATAAAAAATTATCTTCTATTTTAATATTTAAAAAGTATATCTTTTATGGTAGTTAACTACGGTAAAAACGAAAGTTCTTTTTGTCATTTTAAAGTTATGAGACTTTTTGTTTAATTTGCTAGTTTTACCATATTGTGTAAGATGTTCAAAATAATGTCCATGGACTTCTAAACATTTTATGATTCTTTTTCGACAGGACATTTCTGGGATTACTAATGTACTTGCAGTTCGAATTCGAATTTTCATATTTTGTGGGGGGTTTTGCGGTAACTTTGTTTTTTAGAAATGCCTACAAGAAGAAATCTAAAGTGTTCACATCAGGAGACCTAGCAGTGAATCTGTCTCCCACTAAACCACACCATGCGTTAAGTGACTAAGGATGCTCATTTGTTACAACCTTCGAATATTGAAAAAGTAGAATTAACATTAACCTATATATTGGTAAATTGGTGTCCAATATACTTCTTGTTTATTTTGAAGCAGTCGTCTCATGTTGCCTGACTCTCTGATATTTTCAGTATTTCGTCTGGTTGAGTGCTGGACACTGCTGGGTCAAGTACTACTTATATCTTTAACCAGTGGGGAAGTTTCCCTTCATCCTTCATATTTCATCCAGTGTGGATTTACCTTAAATTCAAAGAACAGAAAATGAGTAGAACGTAGTTCAAAATAAAAACTTACCTGACCACAATTATTAAAGGTTGTCTCATCAAGAAAAATAATGGTTTTTAAAAAAATCATTTTTTTGAATTTTAAACCTTAGTCAGTTAAAATATGTTATTCGATTTTGAAAATTTTGACCATACAATTCCTGGTGAAGATTGATATGAAAGGAGTGAAAATTGAACAATTTTTTAAAATAGCATCGTTTTTTGACACATTCCTGATTCAGTAGTAAGTTGTTTGGATCCAACATGGGTATTTAAATCAACTGCCCTCAAAATAACAACTGCCATCTCTTCATTGGTTTTTGTATGTGTTCGAATTCTTTTTGGCACAAAGATTTCCGGTAGTGTAAGATTTGTAAATGCCAGGAAACCTAATAGCCTACAGTTGCGCAGTTTCCCTGTAATTCCTTCTGCATTTACCCAGAATTAACAAAATATCAATGTTGTAGTTTTGTTCCATGGTTTTAGAAGTAACGCTCAATTGGAAAAGTTTTGAACAAGAAAATATGAAAAATCGAATTCAACAGGCATGTACATTAGTAATGCCTGAAATGTGAAATCGCGTCCGCAACTCCTGTCAAAAAAGAATCATAAAGTGTTTAAAAGTCGATGGACATCATTTTGAATACCTTCTTAAGCACGAGCGTCGTTTAACTTAAGTAGTCAATACTAGGTTTATTGTTATTTTGTGTTAAGTCATAAATTAAACAAAAAACAATGTATCTTTACTTTATCTTATTCCCTGAATAAAGTACACTCACTATTAATATCCGTTTTATGGATATTTTAAAGTCAGACAATCCAACTCGCTAAAGTCGTTAAACACAAAAGAAAACCCTTACTGACCAAATCATACCCTTTCCTTGAGACCCTTTTCGTTCACTTAGGCTATTAGATTGAATAATGTATTACCCGATGTCATATTCTTCGTTAAAGGAACGATTAAAATCAGTTTCAAAGAATTAAATCTTTCAATTTGAAAAGTTTGGACAGATGTATAAGGGAAATATATAGCGTTAGACCAAATGAATTAATCACCAAAAACTTAATGACGTGGATATTCATTCAAACCACCAGATTTCCCAATTGAAAGAAAGCATTTGAATGGTAATAGGATATTAGTAACATTTAAAGATGAAAGAATAAGTGCATAGCTTCATGAGCACTGCAAAATATTAACAAATGAATTTCGTCAGTCAATCACATATGAAAAAAAGCTATATACAGAAAGACTGTACAGAATATTAAGGCACCTAAAATTAATTAATATGGATTTGGTTGATAAGTGGTTTCAACAAGACAGTGGGACACATGCCATACCAGCAACGAAACTATCCTGTTATTAAGAAGAAGTTCAGAGGCAGAATCCTTCAAGAAATGCTGATGTTAATTGGCCGCCTAGATCGTGTGACTTGACGCCAATGGACTATTTTCTTTGGGGTCACGTTAAAAATAAAGTATACGCCAACAAACCGTAGATCATCGAGGAACTCAAAGACGAGATTCGACGAATAATCCGCGAGATTGAACCACAAATGTGCTTAAATGTTATCGAAAATTTTAACAAAAGAATTATATCGTGCCAAAGAAGTCGCGGTGGCCATTTGGCAGATATTGTTTTTGATACATAATTGTAAATATGTATTCATTCATTAAAATAAAAATTTGTTATAGAAATAATTTCAGAGTGTTTTGTTTAATCAAAACTCGGTAGCTCTTATTGGAAAACCAATAATAAATAGGTAAATTAATTATAAAGTCTGACTCCTTTAAGGTTCTAACAATACAAAAGTAGCTGGATACGAAGTTAATAGTCTCAATTGTGAGCTTTAAACTTCTCTGTATATTATTGTATTCTGTATTTGATATCTTAAATTAGTTGAGACTCTCAGACACATTTTATCCACTTAAGTGTTTTTGGAAGTAATGGTAAAGGTCTATGACAGATGTCTCGATTAAAATAGTAGAGCATTAAATAGAAATACATGTTTTAGCTCTTTAGCATGTGATTTTTTTGTTTCTAACCTTTACAATATGTATGCATTTTGTTTTCTAACCATTAGAATATGTATGATTTTAACCTTTAAAAGATGAATAGTGGCAAACTGGCAAATTCACATTATATGCGCTTATTTTAATGTTGGTTGGAGTATGCTCAAGATTATTTTGAATGTTGAATATCCACCAAACTAAAGGGTAATCTATATCTTAAAAATAATTGGAAGACATCATCTTAACATGGATCTGGTAGTGCTTTTTAACTGAGATGCAGGATTATCAAATTTTAGGATTATTTTAGTTTAAATATCTAACTACGATAAAAAACTCTCTAAAAAATTTCATAACGATCTCGATTATTTGAGTAATAAAATGATTCATTTTGAATAGAAATACGTAAAATTCTGTTAAAAGCCGACGTGGAAAAACTATAGTTATCAATCCAATCCTTTTAAATATTAAGATTTTTCTAAGCCTGAAAGCACGTTTCGACTTTGTGAGAAGCTTATTTTTAGTTTCATTTGTGATACAAATAATAACTAGTAAATGCCATCTATTACTTTATTTTTAACCACGCACGTTAGGAGGAGCAAGCAGGTGAAGGGCTTCATATAGCGTCCATATTGTTCATTTATAGTGTCCAGATTGCTTTGATTAGTCTGGGTTATCACGATACCAAGAGTTTTTAACGTGACATTTATGGGAACCATCTTAAATATTAAAATCGATGTAAATTTATATGGTCATGTTTATAATATGTACTTGTATGTTTGTTTTTTAATATTGTTCGGATTTACGTAGTTCCGTCAAATTTGTTTTTGCCTTTCTTTTAATTTATTGTTTATATTTCTAGGGTTGCCAACGAGTGCAACTTTAAGTGAATATATACATTTTGCATCGTTTATAAAATTTCCAGTTAAGTATTTTTACTATTAGGTTAATCGTAAAATGGCATGTTGCGTTTATTAATAGATGTATGTAGATAATTTTTGTCTGTGCATGCATCAACATTTAATTATAATTGCATGAAAAATTTATTGCTTTAAACCGATTTCAAATTTCTTTCCATATTTTACTGAAATATGAACGGTGTTATTGACACTATTAACAAAATTCAATTACATTATATCTCTCCTTTTTGTCTAGTGGCGGCTCATGGTGAATTATATTGGGAGGCCAATAACGAATTTAAAAGTAGGCATACTTAAAATAAAAATAAATATCTTATCTTTAAATTGAGCTTTAAATTCTGTTGAAGCTCAGGTCTACTCTTCGTTCTTTAGAATTGGAAAAATGCTGAATGACACGTTCATTAAAATTGCACGCACATTCCTTTTATAAACGATTTCTCGATACTTAACTTTGCTAAAGCGGATAGTCTATCTTGGCCCAACTCCTCAACAAAATTTATAAGCCCTCGAAAAACCCCTGGATTTTCAGACAAAGCCGTTTAATCATGGCCACGTAGTGCCAGCTCGAATACCCCACAAAATTTTACACAATCTATAATTTTGTTTAAAATTAACTATTTTTGGATACATTTTCATTAAAATTTCTAAGGAATTTTCTATAAGCTGTGTTTAGCTGCTAATATCAACACTTCCGGCCGTAGCATACTTCACCGAACATTTCATGTGATCTGCAGAAAACGCATGTTTTTTTATTTTTTCTTTGAAGTGTTTTAAGTCTTTAACACCATAATGAGTCCGACGAGTCCTTAGAAAACAACAAACAAACATAAAGTAAAATGAGTTACAGACTTCACAACCACATATCCAGTTAGCTAAATCTTACATACTTTTGCGAAAGTTTCGATGAACCTCTTTATTTTTGTCTTTATTTGTTTGTCGTATACCAAGTTCTGGCAAATTGCGGCCACTTACCTTGAATTCGGTTATTTTCTCAGAATTAAGTTTGTTAGCACTCTTTAGTTGTTTAATTTTTTGCACTACCGACATTTTATTTCATCTGCATTCACAACTCAAACATAGACTACCTTGAAATTGGTTATTTTTGCAAAATTAAGTTCGTAGGCACTTTTTAGTTGTTAATTTTTTGCATTAGTCACTATCAACATTTTATTTTCTGTATATTTCCAACTCACACATGGATCATAAAAATAAAAAATATATATTACAAAAACAGTATATAAATCATTTTTCTTCGATTAAAAACGTCCGAAATAATATCGAGTTATTACGTGATGCCGCGACCGATCGATCGAATTATAAGAAGAGACCGGCTGATGATCCAAATCGCGATTTCATATTCCATTTGCTATCACGTTCGGCTGCCGCTCGGTAGCTGTGAAATCTTCGGGTACTTTCGTCAAGTTTTAAGGTAGTCAGGGCGATTCGGACTGCCCAGCCTAGCTTTGTATAGCGTATTTTATTATGCCTAAAGAACGTAACGAGACCATTCGAACCGCCGCGCGCGGCTAGTAGTGTAGTTTAACTTTTCCCAAGGTTCGCGTTTTATTACAACTATTAGGAGGGACGGTCAAACGAATAATTTATTTTCTGAAATATTTTTGGGGGGTCATTGACCAAATGAAGGAAGAAAGAATATGGAAGAGCCGCTACTGTTTTTGTCAATATTGTGTCTTGAGTCAGTTTAAAAATCACTCAAAAATATTAGGAATTGATATGTGTGACATTTGATTTATAATCGTTTAAATAATTTACTATACTTTTATTTGTATCATAAACGTTATATACAACCATTCATGAGTTATAGTTAGGATCGAAACAAGAAAACCTGTATTTATTTCTATTATTAATATTATTAGGGCAGGTGTTTTATACATTTATCGAAAGGGTTACAGTTATAGAACCATATAAATTAGGTGTTGCTAAAGATGTGTCAAGCTTTTTAAGCTTAAGTCCAGAAAGGCCTAATCTCTACGGATTCATGTTAATTAACCTATATTTCCAGTAGAATCCATATTTGTTTGATATTATTATCGTTATAGTTACAGTATAGTTTACAACTTCATTAATTACTTAAATGTTTACTATTTCATGATTCAAATATATTTTAATTTTTTTTCTTTAATGGTAGAGTTTTGACAATAAAGGAAGAAATCGGGGTAAAATGTCCAAAAAATAATTTATTTATTTAAAGTTATTTTATACATTTGCAGTGTTTAAAATTTTCCAAAGATTGTTTAAATAAAATGTCAAATCTAAGTGGTTACTTGTAGAAGAATTATAGAAAATGGGAAGAATCAAATGTAGGTACAGAATATGTTAAAATTTAAAATTATTTAAAACTGGTGTTTCATATTCATCTCCAGTGTGAAATTCTTGTTCCGAATTGTTCATATTATTAAAATCAAAAAGTTCTTTTCAAAGCGCAGGGACGAACTGGAACTAAATTATTTAGGCGATTATCAGCGCAGAGAGCGCCGAGCAATGTTTTGGTAATTATTTTTAATAACAAAATAGATTTAAGATTTTTATCTGGTATAAATATTTTAATCTACTCTGCTGTGTGCTACTAATTATTATGGCTTATTCAACAGAGGATTTTTATTTGTTGGTATGTTTTTATATTTACTAGCTCATACGTCGAGACGTATTGGCGATTTTGAAGTTTTATGATTTCTCTAAAAACTAAATTTAATTTCATCAAATTGAACTTAAGTACCTTGACATTGAATCTGATGCTTCTGAGGTGGAATTCTCGACACAGTCCGTTAAAAAAAATAATTTTTATTTTCTCCCTATTTACTATAGAGGGTGTCCCGAAAATGAGATGGAGCATCCTGTGTGATACTGGTTTTAAAATCAACAAATTCTAAACAAATTTTATGTTACAATACAATATCAAACGAACATTTCTCTGTTTTCACGGAATCGGTAAAAATAGTTTTTTGCATTATTCGGAATAGGCTGTATTGTTTATTATTTCTTAAAATCGAATCGGAAGTTAAGGACATTTCCTGAGGCAATAAACTTATGGGTGTTACACTTTAACGGAAACTGAATGCAATGAAACATTTACACAGTAATAAAAACTAAAACAATCAACCTAAGTTGATGAAGAGTCTTTTAAAGTTTGAATGTCATATTAAGTCGTTGAAATCAAAATTGACATCAAACTGCTACTATATCGAATTATATCAAATGAGCTGGCATATTAAGATCCACATATTTCTCGTCAATTGAGTCACACTTGCGGTACGATGTTGTGTGGTTTTATTTTGCAAAAGAGAGCCGTTAAATATGTAAAGCAAAAGTCCGGGATTTATGATGGCCTTTGTTCTTGGAGCATAATATTTCATAACATACCAGTTTATTCATACTAGAAACTGTATGCCTTGTATTTAAAAATTGCAAATATGTATCCCTTATTCCCTTCATATTTCAACATCAACACAGAATAAGAAGTCGATCATACATGGCGGCAAAAAGCTATTCATCCATCTGGCCCCAAATATCAAGTCAATTACACTTCTTGGGAAGTTAGAAATGAACTAAAAAAAAAGTTATGTATGAGCCCACTATACTAAGAACTAATTTTTAAGTGACAACTTTTAATTGAAATCTATATGTAGGTTTTGGCCTTTCCAGGGTCTGAAAATTTTATACTCTTTTCCATTTTTAGTTTAAATTCAATAATTTTAACTGTAGTTTTTATTTTTAATCTGTAATGTCTCTAATGTTTAACGTTTGTGCTCATGTATAAATATGTCTACGTATATGTGTATATACGTGTATATACATACATACATACACTTTTTACTCTTTTGCATTTGTTTAGCCTGTAAATTTCAACTATACATTTTATGTTCTTTTTTAGGTTTTAGCTAGTGTAATTTTACTTAGGTTTGTTTTCGTACTATCTTTATCACTTCTACTATGCTTTTAAAGTTTATATGCTGTGATTTCCACTTTTTTCTTTGGCTTTGTTAGTAAATACTTTTTGGAGACAATAAAGCATTGTTAGTTTGTGTTTTAAGTTTAGTAAAAGGTTACACACTGCAAAATATTGAGTATAAATAATTAGGTAAAGAAAGTACTCTATACAAACACTCAGAGGGTAATGGTATTCTAACAAATACAGAACAGAAAACGTTAAAGAATGGCTAAACAGTGAGGGTTTGGAAGATATAATGGCAGATAAAGATCCTCTTAAAATTGGCAGTGTTCGTGAAAAGGGAATCGAAAATATGATGATGGCAACTACCCGGAAGTAAAAGATCTACCTGGGGAATGTGGGTTGGAGAGACATTGCAGCTAAAAAGACCGTCAATGTCAGATGACTACAATTAAAAATATCGTTTTTAATTAAAATTCAGTGAGTGGAACAGTTGACCTTTTTTAAAATTAGACAAGCTTCTCGACGTCGAGCCGGCAACTGCTGAGAATAAAGCATTCTTCGAACGGTTGCGTTGATACGTGAAGGCTGTATCCTTGCTTGTATGCTCTTACTTCATTCTTCTATTGTCTAACCTGTCTATATGCATTATTGCCTGTTAACGCGTGTGTTTGCAGAAGGGTTTAGTAAATTAGCCATTTGTGCCATAGCTGCAACACATTTGTAACTTTTTAATGATTTGTCAAAGATACGCCTACAGTTTGCACCAGTTAGAAGACTCATTGTGTGTTTGGAGGTATAGTGCTGAAACTTTTACACCTGGAATTATTCCGTTTGTAGGAAAATACGTAATGAATAAAATATTTCGAGTTAGTAGATCGTGCTCGTCCCAATCGAGCAGCAATGGTTTATCCTATCTTAAACATCGCAGCAAATACAATATGGGGCCGCCTAAAATTGATACTCTAACGTAATCCTTAAATTTTGCAACAATTAACTACCTCAGGCTTATTTTGGGAATGCCAGACTGCTGCGCTGCACCTCTAATTGCAGGCATGCCGTTATTCTTTTAATTTTTTTACTGTTTTACTTAAAATTGTTTTTAGTACGTATGTGGATTTTATTTTTAGCTTTAAAACTTCAAAAATGGGAAAATTCTAAGCTGCAAATTTTGCCACGGAGATAAAAAAATGCTAAAACCTGCGAAAATTCTCAATTTTCGTGGAAATTTACTCTCCAATTCTACCACTAGTTTTTATTATCTCGATGAAATGTAAGAAAAAAATTACGTAGGTAGCTCAATTTCGCATATTGTAGTTATATTAGAACTATTCTAATAACATTTAATTCGATAGTGGTGTATAGGGGACTAAGGACTGGGGCGCTATGGGCCGAGGACGCAGGTACCACGGGACTTTTATTCCATGAGACAGTACTTCCCTACTCGGGCCAGTACCAGTCATCCCAATCCCATATTTCTAAATACATATCTATATCCTTTATAACAGTAATGGAACGAAAAATCTTATCTTATGACAAATCCAGAGCCTTCTGTGTCTGGCATGACGCGCTCAATAACCTTCAAGCCTGAGCTTTTTATATGTTCATATGCGATTGATATATTCGTATTCAACGTTGTATTTCTTTTGTGATTGACATTCCTCTGGCCACCACAAAACTAATCCGTGATTTTCATAAGTAGTGTTTTCCATAGACGCATGGTTTGTAACAAAAATAATATGTTTAAAACCCAGATGTTCTGAGAAGAAAAACGTCATCATCACAATTATATTCTTAAAACAGGTAGCGCAATTCCACAGAGAACATTTCTTAAGACACACATATGTTCTCTAGGGGAACCCATGTAATGTTTCAAGTATATAACGGCGTTGCCTTTCGGATTATGCCTGTATGCTTATAGTAATTGAGCAAATGCTTAGAGACATTGTTGCTTTATTTTACAACGAAATTTTAGGGAAAACCAATATAATACTTTAGTTAGTCAATACCGATAATATTAACACAAAAGGTATTTGCATAGTTTTATATTATTATATTACTTAAAATTACTTTGGAATATTTGTATTTGTATGTAACGTAAAAATTTTTCGGTGAGATTAATTTTAATCTTTTTATTTATTAACTCGATAATAATATTTTCAATAATGGTTATTTATTTTAGTATTATCGCTATTATATATATATATATATATATATATATATATATATATATATATATATATATATATATATATATATATATATATATATATATATATATATATATATATATATATATGTTTTATCACTATATGTCAAAATTTGTTTATTTAAGTATATTAATACATTTTATATCTATACAACATGATTTGAATTTGATAACCTTTATGGTATATACAGAATCTAATACCTAGCTATGAAGTGAAACTTATAAATTAAGTATTACTTCTTTAGTTTGTAACTACAACTTCGACGATTTTTCTTTGTTTTTTTTTAGTTTATTATTTGTTGATGGTGAAGCTAAAATAGAGTTTGTTTCATAGTTACAATTGCTTATGCTGGTTTGTCATTATACTACAAAATCTGGACCACTGAATTATGCATGCTGCATAACTGTTTTATTTGTATAGTATAAATCGCACGTTTTCTGCATATATTGTACACTTTTTCATATTGACATTTTTTTGGAAGTTTGATATTTTTCCTACTATCGTTTACCACTAATGTAGATTGTTAAACATTTCAAATGGTAATAAAGTATTTTCTAAAAATGTTATTGAAATTTGCTACGGCTCAAACGCACAAGTTTTCAACTTTGGAGTAGATTATCTGTGACCATGGAAACAATATTGGAAAGAAACGTTAGTACTGAGCAATGAACAATCCTTGAACATTTAACTTTTACCTTAAAATGCATATTACTGTGGAGAAAAATTGTAGTTGTTTGACAGTTGGTACGTACATATAAATAGTCTGGTTTCCTTGGATTAAAAATTGATTCATCAAATCTTCAATTAATCCTCGGAGAACTTCAGTGGCTGATTTTTTGGGAGTTGTTCCGTTAGCTGGTAGCCGACCAGGGAAACGATGCTTTGATCTATGGGTTGCTCCAGAAGATTAAGTCAAACTAGAAAGAGTCAACCAATTAAAAAGAAACAGATAATAGCAGCAAATCAAGAAATTCGGAATAGAATGATACCGTCTCCAACAACACGGAAAACACTTAAGGCTACTTCAATAATAAGCTGGGACAATGTACAGCTATTTACAAGGAAGTACATAACAGGAAGATTGGGGTTCTCTAGCGAACTTTCAATTAATCGTACAATAATTAAAGCGTGTTTTAGATTTAGATGGTGGCTGTGTTTGGAATTCAAAATAAAAAGTTTGTTTTACTGTTATAATTGGAACACTTCAGGTAAAAATATTATAATATAGCGCTAGCTTACTATCGCCTACTATGAAAAATCCCTTAGGCTACATCATCACCTGTTTTATAAGAATTGAAGGCCTAGAATAAGAGATGTTCCCAGAGGAGGATGTACAGAAGTACAGAGTTACTACCGAATACAGAATACCTGTAAATATGTATTTACAATTATAGCAGACCTCTTTAAGTATAACTGTAATTCCAAGCTTGGGACGAAATGGTTGTCTCATAACTTGGTTCATTAACTTTTCTGTCGACAGCAAAAAAATGTTTTCTCATACAAGGATTCCTTTCGACTTTGTAATACAAAACTCTTTCACAAAGCTAATATTTCAACTATGGACTGACAGCTTTAAATTTCGGATCAGTATGTGGACTGTTAAAAAACTGGAAGAAAGAACTCCGCACACAAACAATGGGATTTTGGTCGTCTACCAAAATTCACTAATCGTGTATTTCGACCTCCTGATTATTTTTGTTCATAAGCTTAAAACCCTCGACTACATCGATTTTGGACCTATGTTCACATACAATTTTTTCTTATTTTGAGATGTACTATACGCTAAATATGTCGACATCACTAATTTGGTGTCATCCTGTTTTCCCCATGTATTTTGTATGGCATTTGGGCAAAGTTTAACATCCTGTATCTCGTCATATTATTGTATTGTTCATACGCAACTTTGTTTAAAAAGCTGAAATACATAACATATAAAAATTTGTTAAATGTTTTAGATCGAATAAATATAATATATAAAATAGAAAATTATTATAAAAAATTGTATTATTATAAAAAAATGGTATTAAGAAGTTTAACTAAAACACTGTTGAACTGTCAGTTCTAAATTGTAAATATTAAACTTTCCAAGATGTTTCAAATTTTAGGGCCAGAATACAAAACTTTTCAAAAATATTCTATAGGTAATAAACTTGTATTAAAAAAATCATTTATATGGGATTGATTTAAAAATATTTCACATCAAAAGTAACGCAAACATTTTCATTATGCGCCGATAAAAGTTAAATAATTGTACATACTTTTTTGTCCTTAATAGTGTGTCCCAAATTTGTATCTTATTTTTTTTTGCGTTTAGCTTGTAGCAGCTCAAGCAGAAGCCGAGTTTCCTCACCCTCTTACCACACATCCATCTCAGCCAATTGCAGAAGAAGCTTCAAATCTGGATAAAATTAGGATGGCTCTTCCTGACCAGATTTCTACGGCCACTTCATTGGAAAGTTTGGAAAGCAATACTTCGGATTACGACACCCAGAAGCTCACAGAAATGAAAGTTAATGCTTAGGTATTGGAATATCACTGTTATGTTATTTGGCCGGATTTAATAAACAATTTGTGCTGGTCGCAAAATGTTTTGCTTTCTGGAACAGAAACTTTTATTTTCACAAGTCTTGTATGTAAATTATTTTGAGGTTTGTTTTTAAACTTATTTCTCATGTAATGTAAATAATTTTTTAAACGTTTGGATACGATTTTATGAGAGAGTCTTTATTTTAATTAAATAGTGATTACCTGAATAAAACATTATGTTTTTAGCTGTTCGCTAAATGAATGAGCATTTGTAAATTGTTGTGCAGTTTTTATTCAAGAATCTATTAATTTTTTGATTTTATTTTAATAAATTGAATTCCTTCTTTCTGATATTTCTGATAATTTGAACGAGGTCTAAGAGAAAAAAATATATCATTGAGTAAAAACGCTGGTAGAGTAAATTAATAAGCCATCTTATAAGGAAAATCCAATTAAGTTAATTTTAATATTATTTTGAAATATATAAATGTTATTTTTTTATATAATATATACATGCAGTGTGGCCAGTAAAGTACGCATCATGTAAAACCTATCTGTTTTCTCAAAATTTTCAAAAATTATGGTTGTTTTTCATTTCATACCGATATACCAAATTTCAATTCTGTCGGTTGATTAAAATTTGTTTCGTTTTTTTTTTCAACTTACCTAATGCCTTTTCACCTAGCGAACCAAATGTAAACAAACCTGAATTAAACTATAAGTGCTATTATTAAGAGAATCGTTGGATAAAGGATTTAGTCAATTGTTTTCACAGGCTACTTTATAATTTACGCTTTATTTGATTATTTCAATTAATTTAATAAAAGTATTCTATTTTAAACGGCGATATAGAAATAAAAAATAGGGATTTTCTCAGTTTGGCTTTTACAGTAAATAATTATTTTTTTAATTATTTTTCGTGTCAACCTATAAGGTAAATGTCCCAGTATTCGTCATGTTAAGAGCAAGACAGCCATTTGAAATTTAATATCTATGTTAAAAAATTTTTTTTGGGGACAAAAATTTTTTTTATGGCTAGTTGAATGTATTTTCTTAGTATTTCTGGTTTCAGATATGCAGTATTTATACTAAAATAATTTTTTTATTAATATTTAGTTTTTTTGGAAAAATGTACCAGTATTCGTCAGGCAAAAACTAAGGATGTCCCAGTTATCGTCACCATAATGCATTAGTATTCGTCACGTAGAAAAGGCCGTTAACAAATTTTTTAAAAACATATTTATTTATTATTTTTACAAATTTCACAAGTGAACCTTTTTGTTTTTTTTGTAACCTTCGCACATTTCTCGTGCATCCACTTGAGGCACGTCTGACATTTTATCATGTCTTCTTGGCACTGTTCTTCGCATATATGGCAGAACCAAGAATTATTGTTTGGATCTGATATATGAGGTTTTTCCTCATTTATTATTTGTAGCGGTTTTCTCATAATTTTTTTAACCTTCTGCGTCTTTTTCTTTAATTCTTGTTTTCTGCAGTCAGCACTTTGCTTTCATCTTTCTTCAAAGCGTTTATGGGGCATTGAGTTGATTCCTTAGATTCAGACATCCAAATATTCATTTGAAGATCTAAAACATAATTAAATTTTCATTACCAAATAAAGTTAAACCACATATAAAATGTGTTAAAGTAAAAAGTATTAAGTAATATTTTCGCAATTACCACTTAGAGTTGATGGAGTCAAAGGCGAAACCACTGAAATGTTTTCCTCAGATTTTTTGTCTACTTCACTCTCGGCTTTATTTGTGTTTTGTTGGACTGGTGTTGCCGATAAAATAGGTCTCCGAAAATTTACATTGTCTTGATCTTCTATTTTGAATAAGGTTGGACAATCTCTAGAGCTAGGTTCGTTAGATTCAGACAGTGATGCATCAAACGGGTGCACTATAAAATATTTGATAAAATACCATGTAAATAATATATGATACCAGTAAGAAATTGTTTTTTTTTTTGTAAATAACTACCTACCTGGTAAAGAGCCTATCTCGGATGGGACTACTGTAAACTTTCCCTCAGAACCTGCAGTGCATCCTGACATTGATATATCTAATATATCAGAGTTTTTCTCATCGTCATTCATTTTTTGGTCACGGATTGCTAACGAAAAAATTTGTTTTGATTTAGGGCTATCATTTTCTATTTCTGGATCGCTTAGACATTTTCTAGGACTGTCCAACGGAAGAACTAAAAGCAGAATACCTTTATAATGTCATATTAATTTGTATAAAATATAAGTATACCACTCTGAAAAAGATCATTTGAATCATTAATTACTGCTGATTCGCACAGAATATCAGAATGTTCTGTGGACGAAAATGCTTCATGCGAAGCAGACCCTTGAACTAGTCCTGGAATTGTCTGATCTGCTTTAAAAGCTTTTTGGATAACTTCATTGCTTATAATATGTATTTTAGAACTGCTACTTGGAATATCTACGATAAATATGAAAGATAAAATTACTTCTGTATACTTAAAAGACAATCATTATTTTACCTCTTTGGTCACTCTCATTGTATGGTTCGTTAATTGTCGCATCGGTTTGATTAAGTTCAGGATCTGAAAATGAATTAGGATTTATGAATATAAAGCAAAGATTGACCAAACAAAAAAAGTATACTATACCGTCATTGTTGACTGCCAATAATATACCTCCATCGCCTACAACAAAGTCAAGTGTTTCGTTTTCCGGTATTAAGTCTTCAATTATATCGTCAATTATTTCATTGTCGATTAAAGATTCTGCTTCTACTCTTTGTGGTAAGGTTTCTGCTTCTATTTGATAAATGTTCTCTTTAATCTGATGCCAAAGCTTAAACAATTCAGTAAACTCTACCTCGTGCAACCATATTGGTCCAGACTCTTTAAATAAATTGAGCTTCTCCTCTGGTATTAAAGATTCAATAAACTTTAAATGATTCTTTGTTGCCTCTAGATTGTTTTCGCCATCAGTAGTTTTTAGGGCATCATTATCTACTTTAGAATTTATTTTAGAATATTCTATAGCATCGGGATTCAATGGAAGGAGCCCACATGCTCTAAAACCATTTTTTAACATATCTTGTTTAACGCTGTTTTCCAAAACTTTGTGAAGAAGTAAGGCGAAGTTATCGCGATTCAAGCGGACACCGGCGTTTTCTATACGCCATTTATAAACTTCTTTTTTCCAGGCAACCTTTAGTGGATGGAAGACTGCTACGTCCATGGGTTGTAGAAAATGAGTAGAGTTTGGGTATAATGCAACAATTTCTATCCCGTTTTCCGTACAAAATTGACTTAGCGGTAATGTTAAATGGGAGGCGTGACCATCGAGATAGAGAATTACGGGTAAGTTTACGTTATTCTGTACCAACCACGGATGGAGAACATTAGCTATATATTCAAAGAATGTTTGTCCGGTCATCCATCCGTTATCTGACCGACCGATAGCCCAAGATGGAGGCATGGAAGATACCAGGGACTTAGGAATTCTCTTGAGATTAACCACTACCATTGCTGGAGCGAGGTCACCTTTTGCATTTCCCATAACAAGAGTCGTTATATTTTCTTTTTCATCTGAATTTGTAACAACATGAACTGATTTTTGACCCTTCTTTACCAAAACACGATTGTTGCCAGGGCTCAAGAAAAATGCGGTTTCGTCGCAGTTAAACACACGTGATGGATCGTTGCAGACATCTAATAAATTATTGTCGATAAAATACTCCGTGATCTCCCCAAACCACCGCCTTACAGCTATTTCCGAGACAGACGCCCGAGTTTTTGTTAAATTTTGTGAAACCCTCAAACTTATTTCAGGATGTCTTTTCCTTTTTGTCTGCTTTAAGTAGCATTTGTACACTATCCAGCAGCTGAGTGCAGGTAACAGGAAATCCTCTGCTACCTAAATGACAAATCCATTTGACCAAAACTAACTCCTCACTTTCAGAAAGAATGGACGATGGACCCATTTTCCTTTTAAGGGGAGTTTTACCTTTGCATTTATCTGAAAGCGTCATCCGTGGTACCTTAAAAAGTTTAGCTGCTGTGGCAATAGGTGACCCACTTTTAACGGCCTCAATGGTTTTTTCCATTTCTTTTTCTGGATAATTGAAACGACTCATCTATAATATAAAATACCCAGTTATCGTCACCTTTAGGACCAGTAATCGTCACTATATTGAAAGGCCCCCCAACAGGTTAAACTACCTAATTCTGATATGACGGTCACTGGTACACGGATTCTTTTATATAAAATGAATGCATATAAACGTTTAACAAATAAAAACAATTGCCAAATGAAAATATACAAACGGTTTTTAAACAGTAGTGCCAGTCCCAGTGTTCGTCACACATGACGAATACTGGTGCACATCGGCTTTTTATTGTACCAGTAATCGTCACTACAAAAATTTTAATTTCTTTCACTTTCTAACCTATAAATGGCTCTAAACAATAAAAATTAAACATATATGAACCTCCTAAAACACTTAACTTAGATGTACCACAGTATACTACCAAAGTAGAAAGATTTAAAATAATTCACTTACCTTAATGTTTATCTTAAAGACAGTATAAAACGAGGTTTGTTGGAAACACGTGCACAGTAAAGTTCCCGCGATTTTATGATAAAACTGTCATGGCGCAACACAAAATTACCTGGAGTTGCGTTAGATGTCACCACATTTATAAGTATTAAAACACATTGGCGTTTTGTTGCCAAAAGCTTAATTTTTAATAAAAACCAGCCAAACTGACGATCACTGGGACAGTGCCGAAAACTGGGTCATTTACCTTAAGTATTTAAAAAATGTCATATTTAAAATATACAGATTTTCAACATATTTGGTGGAACATGTACATTAATGTATTCTTAGTCAGAGATTAAAATTTAGCTATATACAAGTACAAATAAACAAAAAAAAAACAAAAGACAACCAGGAGAATTAGTATTAGTTGCCACGAAAAATAATTAAAAAAACTTGAAAAAGCCTGCTAGGACGGACGAAACGTCAAGAAGATAACGTAGTTTCATTTCACCGAAAAAACCTACAGCCAAGATACATGAGCATTATCGAATACTATTTATGGTTTAAGAAAACACATAATATATATATATATATATATATATATATATATATATATATATATATATATATATATATATATATATATATATATATATATATATATATATATATATATATACATATATATATATATATATATATATATATATATATATATATATATATATATATATATATATATATATATATATATATATATATATATATATATATATATATATATATATATATATATATATATATATATATATATATATATATATATATATATATATATATATATATATATATATATATATATATATATATATATATATATATATATATATATATATATATATATATATATATATATATATATATATATATATATATATATATATATATATATATATATATATATATATATATATATATATATATATATATATATATATATATATATATATATATATATATATATATATATATATATATATATATATATATATATATATATATATATATATATATATATATATATATATATATATATATATATATATATATATATATATATATATATATATGTATATATATATATAAACACAAACAAATATATATATATATATATATATATATATATATATATATATATATATATATATATATATATATATATATATATATATATATATATATATATATATATATATATATATATATATATATATATATATATATGTTACTGGGACATTAAATAGATGACTCTATTTACTTTGTGAAAGCTTTCGGATTTATTTTAATCCTTCATCAGTCACACTACAAAATGGTTTGTTAATATAAAGTAAATTATTAAAATATTTTAGACTTACTGTAAGTGAGGTTACAAATATAAACAGCCATCCAATAGGAAATTCATTTCTGTGAATGAAAGGAACACCTCTTTATATAAGTATTTAACACAAAACAAACAGACTGGAAAAAACAATAACAAAAAATTTTTTTTTTTTGATTACACACGAAACCGTTGAAAGGTAGGTTTCCAATGTATTCGACCGGAGTCGAGGCTTAACTAGAATATTAAGAATAAAATATATGCACCTATTTGTTTCTTTTTTAGATAGCAAAAAAAAAAATAATCCTTCTTTTGTGTTTTGAAGGCCAGGACGATTATTTGGTTTTAAGGTTTAATAAATTGCTATATATTATATTGAGATTCTGTATATCCGATTTTTTATTCATCGGGTTTTCCTGATTATTTATGTGCACCATTTCGAGAAAATTTCTTTTAAAATAATTAATTTCACATTCGAGAATCTCCGCCTCTGCGAAATTTGCTGAATGACCTGTGTCTCTTACGTGTTGGGAAAGGGCACATGCTTCGGGTTTTATTCTTATATCACTTTTATGAGATATTATTCTATCTTTTAGAGGCCTTGAGGTTTGCCCTATGTATTTTTTATTGCAATGTAAACAATCTATTTTATATACTACATTTGATTTGTTATGCCTTTTTGTTTTATCTTTAAGAGAACTAAAAAGTTTGCTCGTAGGTTTAACGGCTTTATTGGCTATAACAATATTTTCTTTTTTGAATATGTTCGCTAATTTAGGGGTTAATTCCTGAACGTATGGAAAGGAAACATACTTTTTTATTATTGGAGGGCTAGTAGAAACAGTTGGTGAATTGTTTGGTACTATAGTGTCAGTTGAATAGATTAATTTCTTTAGCAGGCTTTGAGGGTAAGAGTTGTCCAATAGTAGGTTATTTAGACGTTTTAGATTTTGATCCTTTAATGACTGATGACAGATTGACAAAATTCTATTTTTTAGGCCAAGTATGAGGTTTATTTTCATTTTTTTCGGAATGGTATGAGAAATAATTTAAATATCTACCTGAGCTGCTTGGTTTTATGTACCAGTCCAATATAATTTTATTACTGTTGGTTCTAATAAGTCTTGTATCTAAAAATGGCACACTTCTCTCAGATTCCATTTCAATTGTGAATTTAATGTACTGATTATAATTATTGAAAATATTGAGTAGCTCTGTTTCGCTTCCAATCGGAATGGCGCAAATTAAATCATCAACATATTTTTTTAAAAAGGGTATTTCAAAGTTCAGCTTTGGGATGCAATCGTATAATAAATCATCCATTACGTATTGCGCTAAAATGGGAGACATTTTTGAGCCCATAGGGGTTCTCAAGAGCTACTCAATATTTTCAATAATTATAATCAGTACATTAAATTCACAATTGAAATGGAATCTGAGAGAAGTGTGCCATTTTTAGATACAAGACTTATTAGAACCAACAGTAATAAAATTATATTGGACTGGTACATAAAACCAAGCAGCTCAGGTAGATATTTAAATTATTTCTCATACCATTCCGAAAAAATGAAAATAAACCTCATACTTGGCCTAAAAAATAGAATTTTGTCAATCTGTCATCAGTCATTAAAGGATCAAAATCTAAAACGTCTAAATAACCTACTATTGGACAACTCTTACCCTCAAAGCCTGCTAAAGAAATTAATCTATTCAACTGACACTATAGTACCAAACAATTCACCAACTGTTTCTACTAGCCCTCCAATAATAAAAAAGTATGTTTCCTTTCCATACGTTCAGGAATTAACCCCTAAATTAGCGAACATATTCAAAAAAGAAAATATTGTTATAGCCAATAAAGCCGTTAAACCTACGAGCAAACTTTTTAGTTCTCTTAAAGATAAAACAAAAAGGCATAACAAATCAAATGTAGTATATAAAATAGATTGTTTACATTGCAATAAAAAATACATAGGGCAAACCTCAAGGCCTCTAAAAGATAGAATAATATCTCATAAAAGTGATATAAGAATAAAACCCGAAGCATGTGCCCTTTCCCAACACGTAAGAGACACAGGTCATTCAGCAAATTTCGCAGAGGCGGAGATTCTCGAATGTGAAATTAATTATTTTAAAAGAAATTTTCTCGAAATGGTGCACATAAATAATCAGGAAAACCCGATGAATAAAAAATCGGATATACAGAATCTCAATATAATATATAGCAATTTATTAAACCTTAAAACCAAATAATCGTCCTGGCCTTCAAAACACAAAAGAAGGATTATTTTTTTTTTTGCTATCTAAAAAAGAAACAAATAGGTGCATATATTTTATTCTTAATATTCTAGTTAAGCCTCGACTCCGGTCGAATACATTGGAAACCTACCTTTCAACGGTTTCGTGTGTAAACAAAAAAAAAAAATTTTTTGTTATTGTTTTTTCCAGTCTGTTTGTTTTGTGTTAAATACTTATATAAAGAGGTGTTCCTTTCATTCACAGAAATGAATTTCCTATTGGATGGCTGTTTATATTTGTAACCTCACTTACAGTAAGTCTAAAATATTTTAATAATTTACTTTATATTAACAAACCATTTTGTAGTGTGACTGATGAAGGATTAAAATAGATCCGAAAGCTTTCACAAAGTAAATAGAGTCATCTATTTAATGTCCCAGTAACATCAATAGGATTATTAGGCTGCAACCCCGCTATTTCGTATATATATATATATATATATATATATATATATATATATATATATATATATATATATATATATATATATATATATATATATATATATATATATATATATATATATATATATATATATATATACACACTTATATATATATATATATATATATATATATATCTGGTTATCTGGTTCTATGGTTTACACAGGAACACTGTTTTAATTAAATGACGATTCGGCTACTTCAGCCTTTTTAAAAATTTCATGTAGAACTAAAACAGAAACATTACATTACACACTATGACAAAAGACACAATTACTCAATCACATGACTACGTTAATTATTAAAATTTTACAAAATGTTGTAAGTTTTAAGTGGTGTTTATTAAAACCGTAAGCTTGTAAAATAAACCGGAAACAATGTGACTATTTTTTTAATTTTGCATTATTATTACATAAGTCAATTATTAAAAAAAATCACTTATCATGCGGACTTTACTGGTTACACTGTATAATTTACTCCCTGTATATCTCAGTAACCCGTACCATAATAAGGTGGTGTTGGCGTCGTTTACGTTTACCCCATCAAATAAACATTTTAACCAAATTTTAACATGTTGGTTAATTCTCAAGAAAACGGCTTTTGGGGTTTAAAGAGAAACACCCTGTATATGAAAAATAATTAAATATTTTTATGTGATGAATTTGTAATTTTTTAAGCTTTAGCCATGTTTCTGCCATTACAGCCATTGTGCAATTTTGATGGGTTTCATATATATTTATTTACATTATCACTTCATTGTTTTATACTATCAGTAATTGCCTATACACAATAAGTCAATCTTGGCCGCTGGGCTTCTGGCAGTGGGCAGTCCCGAGGCTTCCTCCCTATCACTAATAGACCTTCAAGTTTTCAGTATTCATATACTATTTATTTTTTAATACTTTGTTTTTTTCTCAGAAAGAACCAACAATTAAAGTTACTATCCTGCTAACATTCTTGAAGAGTAATAGTTGAAAATATAAAAAAAAATTGTATAAGTGCGGCCCTTTAATCCCCCTCCCCCCTTTATTTTTGAATCCAGTCAATTCAAGCAGCATTAAAGTTCTAAAAACTGATGTCGATTGACACACTTACTATAACTTGGTGAGAAATTGGTACTGGCCACAAAAATGATTCTTTAAAATGTAAAATTCAGTGGGGTTAGTGCTAATAGTAACATTTTCTAAACACTCGATGTTACCACTACGTCATTGTAAATCTCGTGGCTGGAATAGTATCTCTACATATTTAATTGCCTAAATGAGGCCACAACTTTATAATAAAGAAATGGTAATTGCTATGATAGCTGAACGACTTGAAAGTAACTAAAAGGTTTGATTGAAAGATTCGACGATTACACAAGAACTTGGAAAATAACCTCCTGTATAGGAACTCAGTACTAACATTATAAGGTAACAGATCGTAGGCACTTCCATATATTACTTCTTGTTAAGTAAATTCAACGTTGAAGGATTCAATGGAACGTTAAAATAGTTTTATTTAATATTCGTCATGTTTTCTATAAAAAATTCATCGTCATTTTTATCTTTCTGTCACCCTAGTGGTTAGATTTTGCAAAAAATATGATTTTTTTGCTGTGTAAGTGTATTTTTAATAAATATTATTAAGGCTTTTTCTGTTATTTATATACATAGTAACCTTGTAAAATCACCAATCTCTTCAAATATATTTTCTGTTATGTATTATTTTGCTCATTATTAGGGGTTGCTTTTTTGCAAAAAGCATTATTGTTGGGGTGCGTTGATATTTTTCATTCTATATTCTATACTTTCACAATAACTTTTCATTCGTTAGGGTTTTAGAGTATTGCTTGGCGAAGTAGTAGCTAATAAATATTCGTTATAAGCTGACAGACTTTCTAACTATAACGTTTACTTCACTTTGTATAGAGAAGAAGATATAGACATATAATAATAACCACAGTTGGAAGAAGAAGAAAACTGAACAGCATGGAAGAAGTCCCTTATTGGTGAATATTTCTATATACTTTGGTTTCAATAATGTTCCCAAACTAGTACCGGAACGTTATAATATCTGTTCCAATAACATACTTCAAAGTCACCTTTAAATCATTCCCCATTTTGGTAGCAGCGAGGTGTCTAAATGGTGCCTAAACGTTTCCTACCACTAGTAATTGCAACTTTATAGTATATTACATAACGCTTATTACAAACGAGGGCTGGAATCGAGTGAGTTCGTAATAAGCTAATTACCATTTAAGTTGTATACTATACTTCTTCTACGGCTATTTTTAAAATACCGTTGTTTAAGTTTTTAATAGTAAAATTACCAATTTGAACTTCAAATCTCAAAGAATTTCGCTGTCACCGGTCAATAAAAACAATTAAAAATGTCAAAAAATCAAGGCTAGTTTGATTGCCACATCATGCATCATAAAGCACAAACTGAGCGTTATAATAACGTATAACTGTGTGATATTATGCTTTACGTCCAATTATGCGTAAGAATAGTTTTACTTATTGAGTAAACTGTACTTAAGAGAATGTTTACTAATACTGGAGTAGAAAAAGGTTTTTTATTTAGTCCCCAATACGTAATAGTGACTAAAAATGCTGTTTGGGCTAGATTAAAAAAAAAATGAAATTTAACACACTTCGATAGCAAACTAAATAATAATTTTTTGGGTACGTTTCATAATTAAAAATTTCATAATGACTGGTGGTCGGGTAGCACATCTTTTGAAAGATCTTTTCAACCTTAATTCATCCCCAAAATATGGGGTTTCTTTAGAATTAGAATTTCCAATTGGTCATGATCATGATCATCCAGCCACCTGCGTTTCTTGGCTATCCTGACCAAGTTCAATGACATTCTTTTTCAATTGTTTGTGCATGGGAGGGAGGTCTGCCTCTTCTCTTGGTCTTCATTCCGTTATTTTTGTCGTCCACCTTCCGTTCTTTCTTCTAGCCGCATGTCCAGTTTATTACTATTTAAGTCTCGCGATTCGGTCTATATCACATACTTCAGATCGTTGATGAATTTCGTCACTTCTGACTCCGCCTGTGAGAGTGATTCCCAGCACAAATGTTCCATTTTTCAAAATAGTGGCCATTCGTAAAATGTCTGAACCTAAATAAATGGAGAATAATCTAACTGTACACGTTCCGCAAAAATGTATATGACCGCGAAACATAAACCAGAGTACGGAGTTTTTCTTTGTAGATGCCTAGACTTTGGTCCAGTGTTCCACTAAGTGGGACAGACACATAGTATAGCGGGAGTCTCCAGACTAATGAGTGAAACAGACGAGCATGATCCGAAACACGTAAGAAATTCTTTAAAGTCCGGCTTTTTCAAATTTTGTTTAATCTTATAACATCTGCTAACATTAAAAAAAGAATACTTCCGTACTCCTATTTTTGTTTTACAGCCGTTTTTAACTTTTACTGAGTGTACGCGGCTATGTAGTTTTAATTTTTATTCTCGTCCCCGCGATTAATTAGAACTATTACCGTAATTTTTCAAAACCCTTTTATGCAATATTTAGTTGTTCTAAGAACATCGGTTTCTCACCCACAGTAATTATCCTACCGGCACTTGTACTTTTCAAAAACGCTTTATATATTGTTAATACTATGGCATAAAGTAGCCATCTTAATGAGTGCAACAGACGTACATGTACCTCAAATACTTCGTAAAGGAAGTCTTCAAGGTTTAACAGTTTTTTCAAATTTGATTTAATCTTATAACATTTTCTGTACACTCTGTATTCATTATTTGACTGACGCACCTGATATGTGAAACATAGATACTTGTATCTCAGACACTTGGAAAAAATCTTTAAAGTCCAGTTTTTTCAAGCTTGATTTAATCTTATTGCATTTTGCTGCACAACCTGGTTGAATTTTTATAGCCTATAATCTGTAAGGTCTGCACTACGCAGAAAATATGTGTGTTAAAAGTATATTCAGATTGGTTAAAAACCTGGCGATCCTCAAGATATTGTACGTATATTTCAATACCCTGTAGCATAAAAATGAATTTAAATATAAAAGTTTTTATTTAAATTTTAAGAAGTACTGAATATTTCCTCCAAACGGTTTTTTTCTCTCTAACTTTATTATTTTTAAAAATTCAGATGTTGAATTTAGAGCCAAATTTGCCAATATTGGGTGACACAGGAGAGATGTAATAGGCTACCATTTTTTAGTGTTAAAGATATCAACTTAAAATTTGAAATATTTCTATAGCTTTATTAGAGGCAAATTTTTTATGAATAAATAAGTTACTTCCGATTTTTATGGGAAGTGATCCATAGTTTTGTACTTTATCTATACTAAACACCCAATTTGTTTAAAAATTGATTTTATCTTATACCATTTCTACACAACTTGTATTGCATATCCCATTGTTCAATACAGCAACTGTATACATCGGACCCAAGTGTATCGAAAACATCTAAAAAAGAAAAACTCCTCCCTCATTCTGGTTGTCGTTTCGCTGTCATATAGATACATTTTTGATGAACAGTTAGATGGTTTTTATTTTTCCTCGTGTAATAAAACAAAATAAGTGATGTAATGCAGAGTCCCATGAAGAGGAAGACCTCTCAGCCTAAAGAAACTTTTTCGAAATCGGTTCATTAATAACGAAAATATGGGGTTTTGAAATTAACAGTATTAGTAGTTCACGCTATATAAGTGTTGATTAGTGTATTAAAGTGAGCTAAATTTCAAGTTTTTATTTTGTCTGGTTCAGAAAATAGCAGGGGGGGGGGCACTAGAACCTGCTTTTTAATACCATGTGTTACAATTATTGGTTTTAGAGAACCAAATTTTAACTACGTATTTTATGATATTTCGTTAAACTTTACGAGAAACAGGGTAAAATTTAATATTATTAAAAATAACTGTGCCATAATATCCTTTTTTTTTAATTGTGCAATATTTCTTGTTGAATTTTTAAGTTTGTATAACATTAATTAATAATAAGTATCACTCTAAATTTTGTTATTGATTTAGTTGTAGCTGTTGCTATACATTTTGAATTGATATTACTACGGTTATTACTCCTAAATAAAAGAATTGCAAAATAGGATAGCCAAAATAATTTCATTGTGAATACTAAAAAACGTTTGCGATTACGATACTTCCCCTATATATCCCATATAGTTATTAATAATACAATATATGGGCTGTTATACGGCGAAGTAATAAAACTGTAATGTCTAAATAAAATAAGTAAATTATTCAAATATTTAAAAAAAATCATTATTGGGCTGATTAAAATGTGTTACTGATATTGGGATAATATGAAGTGAATGCAGCAATTTTTAAACTTTATTAGCGGTCTGAAAAGCAGCTATAAATATGTCGCCAGTAAAAGTGAGAAAAGTGGAATTTTATGGTTGTTCACATTGTACAGTATGCTACGTGCGTGATATGAGAAGACTTATTGTGATAGTATAAAAAAAGTCTCGATATTTTTTATCATTAGGTATTTTTTTCGGATGATTTTTGGTTTTACTGACGATATATTTTTTCAGAGCTATTAAGGGCGATGCATTGAAAATGTATTGTTATGCTGTTCATCAGTCATGATGTTCCTTATTTCGATGAAATCTATTAAACTGTTTTGTGTAATTTTAGTAATTTTATAGCAAACATATATTAGATATTTGTTAAAGCAGCAGTCCATTTGACTAGTCTTTGGTTAAACTATACAATATAATATTTCATTTTCAGGTATATATAGGCGTAGTACATTCACAATACGGTAGGTTATCAATAAGGAATAATTATTACTTCGATTAAAAACAGTATTTATAGTTTCTTCGCTCTCTGGAGAAGTACAAAAACTTTCTTACTTAAGCTACGACTTTACGTAGAACCATCCAAGAAGGGTACATCGTGTATATTTAAAATATTTTGATATGCGCAAGAAAACAACGTCTATATTATTAGTAGCAAATATATCACATTTAAGCATATATTTCCTGTAGAGGTGATTTTATTTTGGTAATAATTATAATTTTTTTACCGCTCGTTAAATAAATTAATAAGCGCGTAATCTAGGCTTTATTTATATCGATAGGAAATCACTGCCTTAACATTATGTACTTTGTTTTAGCCTGGCAACATCAATTTGACTTCCAATAAAGGTGGGCCCATGCTACTTGTTATTGTGTGCGGGCTCAAGCTCTTACCTAAATTATTTTCAAAATGTAGATATTGTTGAAAAAGATTTACGATGTATATTTCCAATAGATACAAGGTCACGCTTACCTTATCGGTGTTGACTTTTGAATACAGATCTCATTCATCATTTATATCATCGTTTCATATAATGGATCAACCGAATGATTCATTGGGTAGAGTTGGTTTACCAACTTGAGGATACCGACAAATAAGTTCAAGCCTGAGCTCAAAACACATCCAACTAGTGTGGACTCTCCAAGAAAAATAAATATATATGTTAGTTGATAGGTACTCAAGCAACTTATTTGTATAATATTTCAACAGCTATTTTAATATATTCGTCGTTTTTTCCTGTTAGTTCTATTTCTTGTATCTCTATACCAAATAAAGCATAGTTGCTTTACTTTAGTTTTCGTTTACGAACTTTGAGCATTATTGACTGTGATATTGCTCTTTAGAAAATAAGCGTTTCGTTTTTATTTACTAACACCATTTCCACCTTTAGAGCAATATATTAACAGCATGTTTTGAGGAGGTGAAATAGTTCAAATAATAGAGCGGTAATACATACGAAACGGAAAGAAAAAATGTCTCTATCTTCGGTAACGTTTTTGCTAATTTCATTACATGCAGTGAGACTGTAGTAATTCTAAAACGTTCGCTTTACATTTTAAAAAATACACAGTATGCAAAATAACGTGTATTTTGGCAATGGTTGAATATTATTAATTAGTGCTTACATATCTAAGAGAAACGACTATTTTTATCAATTTTCGAAGTCCATAATTTTCCAATTTTTTTATATATATATATATATATATATATATATATATATATATATATATATATAAAACCAAATTTGCCATAGCCACAACTTAAAAAGAGTATAGCCATAATTTCTTAATATTTAGTGGATTCGTCTCTTTTTAAAATACCTTCTTTACCCTAACGGAGAGCAACAAGTTACCGTAAACTCAGGCGACTTTGCAATGATTTTGGGAAATTTTACCTTATGTAATTTTTTTAAACTGTCTGCAACTTTCTTATCAAGGTATGGGGTTATAAATACGTGTTAGAAAACAGGCCCAAATGATAAAATTACATAGTTGAAGCTTAAACACTATATATAAATTTTTGTTTGTACGTTTGTTGCACCCCGGGTTTTGAGATAATTTGCCGATGCCTATAAAATCGTTATAACGTCTATACGTCTACTGTTGGGTTGCTTTCCTTGTTTAAACGTTGGCAAAGATGACTGTAATGTCAACTACATACTACAGACAGGTACTTAGTATCCTAATAAATTATATGTTTAACAATAAAAAATCATTAAATTTAAGTAAAACACTTGATAAAAAAATAAAAAATAAACATTATAAAATTAAGACTTTTTTAACGTCAACAGGAACTTTAGTTAGCCAGCTTAGTGAGTTCAACAGACGTACATGTGCCTTAAACACTTAGAAAAGAAAATTTTCAAGGTTTAACAGTTTTTCAAATTTGATTTAATCTTATAACATTGTCTCACATTCTGTATTCATTATTTGACTGCCCGACCTAACATGTGAAACAATCGAGCAACCACTTGGAAAAAATCTTTAAACTCCAGTTTTCTTAAGCTTGATTTAATCTTATAGCATTTTCTGCACAACCTGGTTGTATTTCTCTAATCTATAATCTGTAAGGTCTACACTACGCAGAAAATATAAATGGTGTGTAAAAATATATTAAGATTAGTTAAGAATCTAGCAATCCTTAAGATATGTACGTATGTTTCAACACCCTTTAGCATAAAAATTAATTTAAATTTAAAAGTTTTTGTTTAAATTTTATGAAGTACTGAACATTTCCTCCAAACAGTTTATTTTCTCTCTAACTTTATTATTTTTAAAAATTTGGTTGTTGAATTTAGAGCTCAATTTGCCAATATTGGGTGGCACAGGAGACATGTAACAGGCTACCATTTTTTTTGTTTTAAAGATATCAATTTAAAATTTGAGATATTTCTATAGCTTAATAAGAGGCAAATTTTCTATGAATATACAATTAAAGTTACTTCCGATTTTACGGGAAGTGATCCATACTTTTGTACTTTATCTATACTATCCACCCCAAGGTCCAATTTGTTTAAAATTTCATTTTATCTTATAACCATTTCTACACACCTTGTATTTCATACCGGTATACATTTAACGTCAACAGGAACTTTAGTTAAAGAGATAAAATTCTTAACAAAATCACCTTTTTACAGTTCAAAGGTACTCAAGTTCATATTAAAATAGTAAATATTTTTTTACAATTTTAGGGTTTTCTATCCACTCGGTTTCAATATCCTGCTTGAGCGCATTTGATATATCGTCGACTTTTCCTTATGTATTTTACTTCATATGTCTTATTTTTTGAAATTAGAACGAGTGCGATAAAATGCTTAAACTTTTTTTAGTAGCAAATTTTACAATTAAAAACTCACCAGGTACAGGTTTCTTTTTGTGTGGTATCACCGCAAAGCCATCTTCATCCGCATTATCCACATCCATATTTATTTCATCGGGAGTAGTAATGTCTATCCGAGATGTCTAAAAGAACAATGTGTTTTGGCTTGGAAGATGTTGATGCTTCAAACTAGTCCTCTTGTGTTGGAAGCAAATCTAAATAGGAAATAGCCTGTACTGGCGTAACACTTAGCATCTTTTTTCTGCACCATTACCCGAGTTGCGGGGCTTCGTTTTACTTGAAATTTATCCAAAGGATTTATTCCTGTAGCCTTAAATGCATTTTGTATACTATTTTTATCTCTGGTATGCAGCTTGCGAAAGAATTAAGACTGCAGAATTGTAAAATAACTATTATTTAACGTTGTAAACTGGGGATTTTGTAGTTTATACTTTTTTAGGATTTCCCTCCAGGCCGCATTTAAAGATCTAAAGGATATTTTTTTTACCCACATGGTTTCCAACCACTTCATAAATGTCGACTCATCGAACCATCCAGATTTGCTTCTATTATATCGGGTGCCATCGTTTCGCCTTGTAGGTAACGTAGGACTGCATAAGTTTTGCTGCCTGCAGCTGTAGCTGTAATTATTAGAGAAACTGCAGCTTTGGCCGAATTTAAAATGCGCTTGCGGTATTTTGTTCCATGTTCATTATAATTTAATAGATTTTCGGGAATGATACATTCAACGCTTTTTGTTTGTGAGCAAAAACTCTTTATATTTCGGCATGTTTTTTTGGTTTAGAAGGATTTTATGTTTTTCTAAATAACTGTAACACCAATCTGCTTCCGGCATATTTATGAGAAAATACTTTAATTATTTTTCCAAACCTGTCTAAATAATCGTTTATAATAAAACGGAGGTTCTACATAGTAAGAGGAAACCGTACTCAGTGCGTTTTGGAATATTAAACAATTCAGCACTTCTTCCGTAAGATAAAGCTCTCTCCAGATCAGTAGGAACTGCAAGTTCTAATTTCCCTTCTTTCTTTTTGCCAAACTGTTACGGAAGACAAGTAGTTTTAGGCCTATACATTTTCTAAACATTTACTTTAATCCCTGCTTTCCCACATACCTAAACAGTTATTAATTATAAATTGACCAGAAATACGTGTCTACTTACATGAGATATTCCGACACCGCACCAACCTATTCAAACGTTTTGACGCAGCTTAGAAGTGAGAACTAGTTGAATAGTCTAGGAGGTAGATTGATGCGTTTTTCCCGCCAACCAAAGAACAACCAAAAATCTAAATTTGTTTATCAGATTAGCGTCTAGTATTAAAGTTCTCCAAACATTAATTGACATTGGCTGTTAGATGCGGTTTAGTACTGTCATCTACTAAAACATAGTTCTGCAGGACATACATTTCTGCGAACCAGATTATAATTAGTATGATTCATTTATCTCTATATCTTTGGTCAGTTACTGTCTCTCTAAACAATAAACGTACGTTTACTTATTTTATATCTCCTCCATAGGTATGTTAAGATGCAAACCGTACGTCCATATTTTCTTCCTTATACCTTTCTAATGATTTTCTCCAAATTATATCTTACCATCCGATTTACCGATTATGATACAGATTTACGTTTTTTATCTCTGAACATACAGTGTCGATATTGATAAGCTTATGCAAATCTAGACACTTGATGTTCCATCTGTTTGCTTTTACTTACCTATCTTGTACGTTTTGGTCTTTTTCTTAGTGCTCTATAGTTTGCATAACCATTTTCTGTGAATCGCTCTACCTCCTATATATTACACTTTTCAACTTTCCTGCTAGGTTGTCATAAGATAAATTATACGCACCCATTATTTCTTTGGTTTTTCGTAATAAGGTAAAAGGCATCATTACATGTTTGGATTGGCTTACGAAAGGGGTCAGGGGATACACTTATTGTAGTTGGTGATTCAATAAAAAAAAAGTCGGACTGTCGCTAACATGTGTTAAGTTTAAGTATCAAGTAATTTAAAAAAAAACAAAGGTTTATACGTATTACCCACAAGTTATATATACTTTTTTATATGCCAATTGATATTTGATAGAAGTAAATTAATAAATACTATTTATCTTTGAACTAAAAGCATAAATCAAACAAAAAACCAAGAATCAGAAAAATGAAAAGGTAAACCAAATCAGATTTTATCATCAATCCTGATATCTTCAAAGTTGTAAAAAGTCTAGAGATATAATTCGTAGTAATTTATACCACAGTCGCTAATAAAAAACATAAAAATAGGAAAATTATAGATGTGTGGAATTGACAAAAATGTAGTCGTTCTTCTTAGAAGTGTGAACACTGAATTTTAATTTCGTCACTTAAACATGTAATATTTTCTTTTATCCAAAATATTAAGTACCGTATAATTTTATTTAAGTCAAGATAATATACTGCGTGGCTAATTACAGTTTTACGCTTTTTATGTCTTAATAACTTTTTTATTTTTGATCGGATTTAAAAAAAAATGGGTATGTAATAAACGTTTTATAGTAATTTGGTCCTTTTAGCTTTTAATTGTATTAGGTGAACCAAAAATATTGCAGCTTTGTTAAAGAAATGTTGGGATTGTTGCACGAGTGTAAAATATAAATTAACTACTTTATTAAGGTAGTTTTGTTGGTCTTACGAAAGAGTTATATTGTTTTGTTGAACAACATAAACTCGGAGGTTTATAGCTGAGATATCATCTTGCCAATTATATTATTACAGAATAAACAGGTGTGGGATAATTACAAGTTCCAGCAGGATGGTGCCTCACCAAACAGTACATGAGAAATATTAAAATACCTCTAGCAGTGTTCTGGTTTCAGCCATTTAGCCCCGATTTCAGTTTCGTTAACCTACATATGGGAACTATTAGAAAATTTGTTTTATGTTAACCGAAATTAGTATAGTATTTAAGAAATAAAGGACATAATCGAGTACAGTACAATTGGGAAAAGTTTTTTAGCAGTGTGTTTTATTTTGAGTCGTAAGATTTATGAACAGTAGACGAATCAGTGCTGTTAATTTAAAAAGGGAACGCATGCAAGAGGCCTAAAAACATGCTTCAGAAAAAAAAATTTCTTTTCATTTGGTATATTTTGAATTTAAAAAAATATTTAAAATTGTTTTTCTATCGCATACCTTAAACCTTACCCTTTTAAAATTAGTACCTGTGCGCCATTATCGATCTGCGTGCAACATTAGACTGAAATAATGCTTTAGTATGCACTACTTTACGTAAATTAGAAGTGTCACATTTAAGAATTAACATCGTACTCTTAACATTTCTTATTCTTATTCAGTATTTAAAGCAATTTTAGCATGTAGAGCTACCTCTAAGTAGGGGAGAACGGGAAAATACCACCATCTTAAGGAAAAATGCTTCAAAACTCGAAATTATTAAAGACACCTCTACGAAACTAGTACCCGGGAGTAACCCCAAACATAACAGTAAATGAACGGCTCAATATATCTTGGTTGACTGTCTTTATTTAAATTGTTTTTTTTTATAGTCACTTTTATGCAAAGCGACAATTTTTTTGTAATATAACCTATATGAACCTAGATACTTAATGCAACAATACCCAACACAAATTGTGCTGAATAATTGTAATAGTTAAACACTGCTTAAGGTAAAATAAAATATACAATTTTTGGGGACAAAATCCTCTTGGACCTATTGCTATTTGCTGTACACTAGTGAGACACGGACTTTCCTAGAATGCTTGAAAAAAATAAATATGAGTTTTACCTCCACCTCACATCATTATACAATAGTAATAACCATCGTGTTCATATTAATAACTTTATCCAATTTAAACTTGTACTGCACTTCTTTGACATATGCAACTCTTTCCACCGTAGCCTTTTGTATTTTTGTTTGCTAATATTAATAAACTTTACATAATCAATCCACGTAAGCCACATGTACTATTAATATTGCCCCTTAAAATATTTAGATAACATTTAGGACCGATTTTATTAACGAGATAATATTTAAGAAATTATGGTTCTTGGCATTGGACCGTGTCAAATTGGAATTACTATTTGACGTTTCGTCTTCGATTGCACGAGGCATCTTCAGGGATCTTTACTCCACGAGATCTGAACACTGTTCATTCAGAAGGCGAAACGTCGGATATTAATTCCGATTTGACACGGTCTAATCCCAAGAACCATGATTTCTTAATTGATCAAAGCCGTTAAAGCTTCAGTTCTATGTGAAATAATATTTAATAATACAGTTGGGTACTTACAGTTTGTTCACTATGTCCCAAAAAATAGAAGCAAATCACTAAATTGGCTGTACTTCGTAGAAACTTATTTTAATCATGTATTCGGAAAATTGTTGCAAACGTATCTCCATCCTTATGCCACGATTTAATGTAAAAACCCAAAAGAGGAGTGAATTTTGTTATGCGCTTCGAGTGGCGGAATTCCCTAGCTTTCCCCTACTTGTAAGTACACTTCCGCTGAGTACTTAAGAAACCTTTTAATATTATTTGCAAAAGAAGTTGCGAGCATTTTATTATTCATAGTTGCAATTTTAATAAAATATTTTTCAAAATTCTTCTATGAAGTGATATAGGTAATGCGTTTCACAAAAATTAAATGTAGATTTATAATTAATTATTCATATTAATAATGGAATATATAAATATCATACAAGCTTCTAAAAGACATACTCAAATACTCTTTTTTTGGTAATAAGTAGTGTGTATACTGTATTTGCTAATCTTTTATTCAACATATTTTCGCAGGGGTATCAGTCACAAAAGTTTTAAAGTTAAATGAATTTAAGAAATCCTTTTTGGTATTAGACACTGTAAAATTGGCAAAAAGACTTGACTTCATTTACATCTTAAGGGTATTTTACTCCACTAGATCAGAACACAGAATAAGCTCGGGAGAATTCAGACTAGTGTTTTTATCCTATTTGTGTTCACCGAACCGTGATCCCGTGTTAAAATCGGGTTTAACCTGTGATACAATTTTTTTTGAGTTTTTAAAAATTTCAATAGTTTCTCTAATTTTTCGTTTATAGAATCCTGAAACTGACATTAGGTTTCTTTTATATTTATGATATGTCCAGTGTTATGGTGGTGTTATAGCAGATTGAACAATTTCTTTTTAATATATCGTTTATGTTCCTTAAGTAACGGATATTAAGGGCCCTATTTCTGCTACGTACGTTTCTCCACAGGAAGTGTATGTGGGAGAAACAGAGCGCTCAATATCCGTTAGACATAAGGAACATGAACGATGTATTAAAAAGGAACAAATTGTTTAATCTGCTGTGGATGAACACCAGTGTAGCGCTGTACATATTATCAATGTATATAAATCAAAGGTTCTAGCGTCAGTTCTAGGATTCTATAAACGAAATACTGAGAAGGAATCCATTGAAAATTTTAACCATCAAAAAGTTTCAACAGAGATACGGGTTAAGGTCTATATTACATGTGGCAACTGATCTTAACACCGGGTCGCGTTTCGTTGAGGACAAGTCAGGTATAAAAGCCTGGTTGAGTCCCTCCGAGCTCCTTCAGTGTTCATATATAGAGATCTTTGAAGATACGCTTTCGTTGTATGTTAACTAAATTGTTCATACTTCTATTAATAGAAAAGTACTAATGGTTTTTATATAAAATATCATTGACGTGTAAGCTGTATTTCAAATATTGCTTGATTTGAAAGGTTTATTTTTTTAAGATTAAATATTTTTTAAATTTCTAGCGGCGTAGGGCAAATATGTAGAAAGTCCTATTAAGAAATCTTGTTATTAATTAAAGAGGAAACATGAAGGCATGATGGAATTTTTAGAAAAGCAGTTTAATCGTAATAGTATATTGTGCAATAAGTGCCGAAACACGCACACGAGGATGAAATGTGCTTTTCGGACGTATTTCAAACTATACTTTTTCTACGACTGCATAGGAAACTTTTTGAAAATCAAGTCAGTAATAAAGTTATGCTTGCATTAAAAATTCTTTCTTTCTCACTATGTGACGTCACACTATGCGAAATAATATTTCTCAGAATCTATCGTGTCGCCACACTGTAGCCAACAGCTGAACTATTATGACGTCTGACTAGCTGTTGACTACAATGTGGGGCCAAGATAGACTGTGTGTAATAGTATTTCGGACAGTGTAACTTCACATCGTGAGAAATGAGGACTCTTCAGTGTAAGGATGCTATGCGGATTATATGCATTTTAATAGGAGTCATAGAAAGAAAGGTTTAATTTGAACACGCTTTTTATATTTGATATTCTATAACGTTTCGATTAAATATACATACATTTTTAGTAATTCACATGATAGAGAAAGAACTTGTCGATATCATCATATAATTCACAGGTTATTAACCTCTATATGCCCTGCTTAGTTTTAAATCCAGATTAAATTGACAGATTTGCCTGTATTTCTGACACTTTAATCTAAGTATAAATCTAAGGGATGGTTATGATCTACGATGCATATAAGATTAAACAAAATGGAAAAGTCAAGATCAATATCAAAATTTTATTTGGCATATTTATTATAAAAAGAACGGCACTGAATATTGGATTAGCAGATTGTGTCTACTAAGAGAGAACACCTTCAATATCTAAGAAACGGTTAATCATATCGTTTCAGCATTAAATATTTATAATAAAATATGTATCTAAAACTAATGAAATATTTTGAAAATATCAGGCTGGTCATTGATGGGCGTCATACTAATGACCAATCATAAAAACAGTTTTTTTTTACTGTCTGGTAATCAGTTCTTTAATGCCAATTTTCGTTTCTTCCTTCGATGACAGAACGGTGTTTAAAAGATATAAATTACATAAAAGAAACAATATGGATAAAAAATCAAATTGACATAAATAGTTATATAGAAACAAATATAAGGGACATCATTAGATATATTGGAAGAAAAGTCTATAAATATAGCACTACGTGTTTACTATAGGTAGGTTATATGGTTTTAGATAAACCAATATGTAAAATATTAGCCCTGTATGCAATCATATTCTCTATTGACTCATTTGGCAGTTACCTCTAGGGCTCCACGGATGGTTCCAATATGGAAGTCTGTGATGGAGCCGCGAACTGGATCTAACCACATCGTCTCGCCATTCTGCAAATCGTTTGGTGAGTTCAAGTTTTTAATTTAAATAAATACATTAAACTCTAGAAAGCTAATAAAATTTCCTACATTAATTCAAGCATTTATGAATATGGATATTTTTAAATTTTTAAATAATTTAAATATTTACGCTATTAGTTTGTTGCCTTTCTAGATGTTTAAACATATTAGTAAATGAAATAATTGCATTTCGTAAAATTCTATTAAAATTGGTTGTTATTTAGTGTGTAATGTGAAAGCTTAAGCTGATTAATTGTTACTGTTACTGTTATAGCTTTCTACTAATTGTAATTTTATTATTTTTTTTTTAACTCCTAAGATTAAGACTTTGTGATATCAAGAGTTGAAAAAATGTGATAAACATACAAAACAATATCAGGGATTAAATATTGTGATATTTTTAAATAAATTTTTTTTGATAATTCATTGGTTTTTTTTACTAAAGCTAATATTTTGACCTTGTCCCATTAAGGTATAGAAGATGATGAGTTTACTTATCCGTTATTAGATTGAGATAAAAACTTACTTAAATATTAAAGCATATCAAATATATCTTGGAAACCTTGAGTAGAAAAAGATTCAAAATAGCGTCTTTCCTCTATTTTTTTTTCAATATGCTTGCTACGGGCCACCACCCTGAATACTTCCTAAAAATTTGACTTAAATTGGAGAAAGCATCCCAGAATAATAGGCGTACATATTATATATAACATAACAAGTCAATAAAAACTGGATGTGTATTTATTAGATTATTTATATTAATATAAATAGGTTTTTAAGAGTTGTAACTAGCATTATTTTTGATAAAATACATAAAGTAAATTAGGTACTTAACATCAATTTTGAACTACTTAAGTCTTTTTAATATTGAAGTACCTGCTTTCGAAAAATAGTTAATTATTTATAAATACTGAACTAAAAAAACTTAAGTAATATTTAAACAAAATTTGAAATTTTATTCAGTTTTCAAGTACTTTTTACTACTTTTCTAAAAAAGTACTGAATACATTTATCCAAGTAACGCTAATTCAAAAGTACTTAAGTAAACTACTTATATCTATAAGTATCGATTATTTTATTTTAAGTACATTTTTGTATTCAGTATCTCAGCTCTGACAGGCAGTAGTAAAAAATATACTAATATGCAAATGTACATACTATAATATTTGTTAGCATATATGTATATATGATCTAGCTTTTCGTTAGATGCAAATAGTCCAAAATTGTCATTTCTTAATGTCCCAAAAGTTTTGCGCATCGTCTGGAAAGGTCCGAAAATCGGCAACACATATTGGCAACATTGACTGCCGCCGCCACGCCGACCAGTGATTGCGCTCGTGCGGGCAGTTTGTGGGGGGTGGCTGGTACATCATCCACACGTGACCCACCGTCACCCTCTCCGCCCGTATAGTAACATGAACATACCTAACTAACATAGGATAGGAATAAGTAGTGGGACTTACCAAATGAGATTTAATATTTAATAGATAGGAAACTTTATGCACAAATGACTTGTTTGACGTTTATAATCGCGCCCAAACTTAACGGCTTGTCAAAGCCAGCGAGCGTCCTCTGAAATCTGCTGCCTCTATACATCAACCACCTGTAAGCCGCGGCCTATTGACAAATACAGGACTTCTTAAAACTTATTTAAAAAACACTCCTCCTAGCCATTTTCCATTTCCTTAAAATACCCCAATTTTTTCACTGATTGTTAAAAGTTCCTTTAAAAAAAGTTCCCATTTTTGAGATTTTTTGAGAAATAAAAATTAAAATTTATCTCTTGGGATCAAGAATGGGTCTTTACTAAGTTTCATATTATTCCCTCACGCCATATTTGTCCCCCATGACGGGGATTTTTATCTGCCCCTAATAAGCCTCATTTTTTAGCAATTTTTTTTTCAAGGAGTGTGGTATTTCGCTCACTCTCGAGTCCTTAAGACTATGAAAACAAGAGACCCAACTATTTATATTTAACACGGGATCATAGACTGAATTTTTCCCCCTCCACTACATCGATAGGTGTTGTTACGTTTAAAAATTGTCAAATATTCTAAGCCAAGTTTTATCGAATTATTCCAATATATTTATTGACAGATTGCACAGCGTCCTCCTGGCAGTACGAAAAAGGCTCAATATAGGACTTTTTTAAACACAAATTTAGAGTACTCTGCATCCTTCTAGCAGGACTTATTTTTACATAGGGTTATAGAAAAAATTATAATATTTTCGCGCATGTTTTTCTTGACCTTGAGCGGCTTCATATACGGAAGATATTAGCGTTTCAATGTTTGAACTTGTTAGTTGCCAACATGATGCAAGCGGGAGCGCGCGTGGCTGTCTCGGCCCACTATATTGACCCAAAGAATGACAACCCGCGGAATTTTTCTCATTTTGGGAAAATTGGGCTAGTGCTAAATATCTTGAGACCCTTGTATGTATAGTAGCGTCCAAAAATTCGGCTGATATAATTAGTTACTAGCTTCTTTTGAGTATTTTGCATATCTTTACAAAAGTTCCTATAAGGTTGTGCTTAGAATATCGAGTATTTGTTTTGTTACTCATTAATGTGATTTAGTTTGTAATAATATGTTTGATTTGTTTTGAAACGCTTTTAAGACTGTTTTGTTGTTTAGTTACCATTAATGTGATTTAAATTTTTAATGATATTTTTGATTTTAAACGTCTAAGACTGATTAAAAAGCCGTTTGTAAAATAAACTTTTTCGAAATATATATGTGTTTAATTAACACTAGTTTTTTGATCAACGGTAAGGTAGCTGCATACCAGGCCATACAGATTAAAAAAAAGTCTATGAAAATAATTTACGGCGGCATGTAGCTACTGTCAGTACAGAAATAAGTCCTGCCGGAAGGACTACTTCATTGCGGGTGTACGTCCTGCCAGCAGGACATAGCCTCTGTACAAAAGTACTTCTAGAAGCGCTTCCAGCAGGACTTTGCTCTGTCCAATCTATCGTTATATATTATCACAACCTAGTTACATGCATATCAAAACCATACACAATAATTAACATTAGACTATGAAACATTGTTTTATTGTCTAAGTAATTAACTAAGGTCTTTAAAAAATTCCAAAAATGTAATAATAAAAATATTACCAAACAGAACTGGAAACGACGCTACGCCAAATTTACTTCCCTTACGAGTAGTTTTACAACTATTCATTCATAGTAATCATCATAGCACTCTTGCTTTATAGTCTAATTACAAAACAGACGCTGCATTGTTGTCATTTTTGTTACCGCGTTCGATCTTTGTTGTTTACATATATTTTTTAGTTTTATTATCGATTTTGAAAGTTCTGTGTGTTTTAGTACTTAAATAAATGAAAAACTGTGGTCAGGAAGTATATTGTTTGTGTAAAATACAGACTATTTAAGTCCGGAAGTGTCATATCGCAAGTAAATCTTCACGTATTTAAGGTTAAATATCAGTGGTGTCCGAACTGTAAGGCCTTAGCATTTACCCATATTAATTTGATATTTAAGCCATTCGAATATGTTAATTGGCATGGAAAACCAGAAAAAATGGGTATTAATTGAACAAAAACAAATATTTTGCAAATTTTGGGTTATGTTTTATATAAAGTAAACATTAAAATACTAGTTCTCCAAATGATTAAATGCGTTATTTACAATACAAATATACTATTTTGAATGTGAATAAGTTCTATATTTCTATTTCTATGGCTAAATGCTTATTATTTAAAAAAAAACGTATTTTTGCGAATTTTTAAAATGCCTCTTGGTTATAAAACATTTTGTTTAAATCATTGTGATTTTAATTTTCAGATGTCTACGAGGAAGTAGCTTAAGTTATTCCTCCACATACAAAATTCTAAAATACTTAGTTCCTCGGGTTTTATCTCATATATAATTAAAATATAGTACAATTTCTACCTTCTCTGTTTACTATATAAAAGCTTATAAAAAAATTATTTTATGAGTCCTTTAAATTTTGTTATACATAAATACTATTAATTTTTTTAATTAATTATATATGGGCAATCCAAATTGTCTATATGTATAAGTAAATCAGGTGTTTGGCAATAACCCAGGCGAGAACACAACCAAATTCGGTAAATTTCCTTTTACCCGGAACTTTCCTCGTAACGGATTCCAGCACACACATTAACATGACATAAATGTCAATATGTGTCATTTTTTTATTACTAGGAAGGTTCTGTTAAAAGGACTAATTTTTGAACCCAAGTCTTACGTTATAACAAATTACAAATACAATATATGTGGTGGAATTTGTTTTTAGGGATGTTCCGGGCAAAGAACAATGCTTTGATTTTTTAAAATTTACTTTTCTAACATACATACATACATAAATACATATATACATACATACATACTTACGAACATACAAATATACATACTATTTTTAAATTTTTGTTTTATTTATAGGTATTATTTTATAAATACTTATCTATAAAAAAATCAATTACGATATTTATTATTTTCCTCCATAAAAAAAGATTTTTTTTTGTAGGAAATGGAATTTTACTGACTTTTTCAACATTATGCCGCTATTTTATTTCGCCATATACCAAATTTTACAGGTTCATCCCTTCTTTACACTTGATTTTTGTGTAAGATTTCAACATAATTGTATAAATGGGATTTTGATACTCATATTTTAAACATTTAAGGCTTTAAGCTCCTCTCCAAAATTTTACCAGTTTATTCCTAGGTCACACTGGATTTTTGGGCAAAATTTGAGGTAAATTGGATTAATAGCTTTTTAGTAATAATGTTTGTAACATTTTTATTAGGACGCTCTTTTTGTTCCATCATATTGGATTTTCAGAAAAATATTACCATGTTATCCCCCTATGAATCTTAATTTAAATAAATAAACAGACAGACAAACCGACGGATTTGAGAATTTCAACGTTCCTGAAACGTGAAGATCTACAAAAATCTTGGAGGGTGATTTCTATACGATTACAATACTTTCCTCTTGCAAGGAAAGTAAAAAGAACCGCAAAATATTTATATCACCTGCTTTCTGATTTTGAACCTCCCCCCCCCCAGTCCGAATTTCTCATTACGCGTCTGCTACAGATACTTATAACTGGCAGAAACACATTAAATTGCTTGCATCAACATATCTTAAATTACAGAGAAACGAGCCGCCGCTGGTTCAGTTTATAGTGAGAGCCAACAGGGTTGCCATTTTTGAGACCGGCGATGAAGAGGAAGATACATGTTTTGTCTCGCACCTATAGCACCGAACATATACTTTTTTAAACTATGCCCATAGGAGGCGAAAAACAGTAATGGATCCAACTTTCGAAATTAATTATGAATGAATTGTTCAGTCTATCCTCTGTTTTATAGTCTAAGCTCGGATCTGTAGAGTCAAATGTAAATGAAATTAGCCGAACTATAAGTAATGGAGTTTTTATAGTTTTTAGTAAAATAGTTTCGCTGAAGGGTGAAGATTAATTTTTGTGTACTGTATGCTTGAAAGTTTTTTTATGCTATCCAAATCCGGTTGTAAACAGATTTGTTAGGACCATGTATTATTTTTGTGTTAAAGATGTTTTTTCCCTTTTAGATATTGGAGGAAATAAATAATTAATCAAAAAAACCTAATATTTCGGAAATTGGGAAATGTTCATATATTAAGCAGTAGTTTGTTTGTCTGCCGAAAAAGGATTTCAAAGAACTTATGTTAACACTCGATTTCTGCTACTATCGCGGATTTAAATAATTTTTCTCAAATCGTAAACGCGTATGAAGTTGTTATAGTAATAAAAGTTAAATCTATAATACCTAATGACTTCTTAGTTTAAAGTAGATATAGCAAAATCCAAGTAGGTACGTTAAGAAACAAAATAGGTGCTTTCAAAATATATCATAAGGTAAGAGTACATACAGTGCGAGAAATAAAGTGCCATCAGCCGGTTGCACCAAACTTAATTGCTATTTAGAATATTTAACCGAACTTTCGGATTTGACTTGCTTATAGAATGTAGGAATTCACTGTCAAATTTGACATTCCGTTAAACATTCTAAACTTTTATGAGCTTTCTGCAACCAGGCGTTAATCTTCCAGACATCAGTCCGCAAACGTTTGGCTGTGTTCGTCAATGAAGGACGTTTAGCTGGGTGAATGAGAAAACTTTCCTATACTTTTTAATAGGTCTATCGAGTACCACGTTCAGGAAAAAAAATTCCGTTCTAAGAATTTTTCGTTTGCTGGATATATCAAAACCTTTAGTTTTTGGCTTATAATTGCCAAATAGACCACTGTATCGGCGCCAAAAAGAGACATCTAATCTCCACGTTTCCTCGTTAAATTCGTTTAAAAAAGTTTTAAATGTGTATTTCTAGGGAGCTTTATTTTGCGTAAGTGTACAAAAGTGTCATCATCTTCAGTGTTACGTGTATATATAAGGTGTTTTTTTAATTGATGATTAATGAAGGATGTAATGACTTACCTTATCTTAGGACTAAAAGTTCATATAAACATGTGTCCGCAAGAAGTTTGTTTTTGAGATACAGGGCGATTCATGGATATAGTTGTTTTCACGTACATTTCTATAGATAAATCGTTCAAGTTTTGACCCATATTATATAATAAGCAATGTCTACGAAATAGCTATAATACATTTTTAAAAAATCTACTGGATGTTCCTTTTTTCCTGGTCGCGACCCCCATCACTGGCTGTTTTTATTTAGATAAGCAGATTCCTCATTTTGTTTTCTTGTACTTCTTGATGGTTTCTTACTTACTTTAATCCGATATTTTGAACCGTTGGTTTTAAGACTAGAAGTTCATATAAACATGTGTTCGAAAGCCGGTATTAAAGGGTACGAACAGGGTAAATTAAACTTTAACACCATGTATTTCAAAAACTAAGGCCTTTCAAACACATGTTCATCTGAACTTTTAGTCCTAAAATGAACCAAAAAATTACATCCTGCGTGTTAAGCAATCAAAATAACAGAAAAAAAAAACATACAATTTTAAATGTGTAGACCCTTGACCCCTGAACTCGGAAAACCATATAATATAAACATACATATTAAACAAACATTCCAAATTACTTGTAGTAGTGTTAGTTTTATTAAATATATTAGATAATACATTTTAAGATTATTTTTACCCTTGGCATTTCTGATTATACAATTATCCAGGCAGTTGTCCATGTCCCTAAGCTCTCAGAAGTTATGAGTTTTCCTAGAAACACAGAAAAGGAATCATTGAGGAGCATTGTGGTTTCTTGTCTTCTAGGTTCATATTTTGTGACTATCAAAATGTTTTGTTGGATGATTTCCAATAGCGTAGCTTAAGTGATGCCCTTTTTCTCAAAGCAATGCTTTGTGAAAAGGGGCTGAAGCGGCGTGATGACATTTTTTTTGTTGTCGATTGTTTTAACTAGCCGTAATTTTGTATTTTTGGTGGCCGGACAAAAATTATTTTATTATAGTTTTACTTATAGACTTAATAACCGAGACACGGAATTGTTTTGATTTGAACGCAATCATATATTGTCAAAATTATTACTTGTTTGGTCTATTGTCGGGTGGTCGATTTGGTTGATCCGAATAGGTATTGTCAATTGGCGCACACGGTGGAGATTCTATTCACTTGTAAATACGGTTGATTACTTTAAGGATTAATAGAACTTGCAATTGTTATTTTATGGTATCTTTAGGCAGCAAGATTACATCCCTGCGCTTTCTTGCCTAACCTACATAATATTATTCCTAAGTTCCGAGGCACGTTGATTCTAAGAACACGGGTTTATTGTCAACGCAATAGTGGTTAAGCAATCTTTTTTGGGCTTTTTCGAAACTGAATAAAAATATCTAACTTTAAATTGATTGAAGCAAATATTTAATAAAACTACATATCTCAACAAGTAGACTAGTGTGTCTACGGAATGTTTCGATACATAATATAAACAATTATTATTAAAGCAAACATAAGAAATTGTGTCATTTACCGTAATTTTTACATTGTAGGTCAATAGTGGTTGTTTTTGTGGTTCCTTATGCATACTGGACTTATAAAGTATACATTTCTTACAATAATTTATTTATTTTAAAATACCTTCTTAGAAGTTTCCGTTGTTTTCCAATCACAATAAAGAACAAAGATATTTATTTTAGTTTTTTAGTTTCCCACATTCTGATAACATTGATTTGTTTTTTCATTGACATTTGTCAAGAATATGACGTAATCGACATTTTTTTTAAATGGCAACATATGGCATATGATACATCATTTGAAAGCTCCTGTTTCGCTCAGTATGTTTTTAGATTTTAGTGCAATTCTGTTGTGCCATTTCAAAATGGCGATTGTTCAATTGGGCGTGGAAAAAAGTATGGACTACTCCTAATAATTTGGTAGACTTCAGGTTTTATGGAAAATGCTCGGATACGAAAATTTAGTTTTTTAGTTTCCCACATTCTGATAAGATGTATTTGTTTTTTTATTGACATCTGTCAAAAATGACAAATGTCAAATAGTTGAGCAAGCGAAATTTTTAGACGGCACGACCGAATGGGACTAAAATCTAGGAACATACTGAGTAAAACTAGAGCTTTCAGATGATGTATCACGTGCCATATCTTATCGTTTAAAAAAAATGTCAATAAAAAAACTAATAAATTTTATCAGACTGTGGGAAACTAATAAACTAAATTACCGTGCTCGAGCATTTTCCATAAACCCTAAAGACTACCAAATTATTAGGGGTAGTCCATACTTTTCTTCCTCGCACAATTGACTGGTCGCCATTTTGAAATGGCACAGTAGAATCGCACTAAAATCTAGGAACATACTGAGTGAAACAAGAGCTTTCATATGATGTACCACGTGCCATATGTTACCATTTAAAAATAATGTCGATTACGTCATATTTTTGACAGCTGTCAATAAAAAACCAAATAAAGGTTATCAGAATGTGACAAACTAAAATACTAAATTAACGTGTTCGAGCATTTTCCATAAAACCTACAGACTACCAAATTATTAGGTGTAGTCCATACTTTTTTTCCACGCTGTATATATATATATATATATATATCTATATATATCTTTTTTTTCTTAAATTTCTTGGTTTAAGGTCATTATATTAAACAAGTCAGAAGGTATCTTTTATAACATATATTTGATGCCTCGGTAACGTTTCGACAATAGTTTTGGTCTTTTTTAAACCTAAAAGATTTTTTGCACAAAGTATTTAAACTTACAGCTCAAGTAGCACATATAATCATATATCGGTTAAAATGCTGTGATATTAGCTAATATCCCTGGCTAATTAGCTAAAATGGCTAGCCAAAATTACAGTTCTATTACAGTATAAAGACGGAAATATTGCTAAAGTAGGGAATAATAATTTGGTCATAATGGGGTAAAAATTGCCAATTGGCAATTATAAGACCCTCTCTTGATTTTATGGTTGGGCTTATTAGTTACTTTTTGATTTAAATGTAGTAAATGTAGCTAAAATGTAGCAACATTTACTGAAAATTTGCCAATAAAAATGCCTTGGTTTGCCTTTGGTACTCGCTAAATGGTTAATTTAAGACCCAGGAACCAGCGTAACAAAATTAAACGACGATTCCCCAAGACGGCGTTTTTCTATAATAGGTGGTGGAATATTTAATCTTTTTATTAGACATTTTGTATGGTAAATAATTTATATTTCGTTTGGTTAAGTATAGTTTTATAGGTTATAAACGTAAATTTGAATATGTGGCAGATTTTGGCAATACTATAGCAAAAATAAGCGAATACGCAATATAAGTATAATTTTGAAACAAAAATATGATAATAAAAACCATATTTTTCCTCTCAATTTTTGTTGTCTTAAAATGTCATAATCTGGAATTCTTATATAGCTGTTATTACTATAATTAAACCTAAATACTTGCTAAAATATGTTTGGTTGGAATTTGGGAAAAATGCCTACTTATTTATTATATTCTGACCTCGATTTCTATTGATTAAAAATGCCATATTCTGGCATTTTAAACAGCTATGCTGACTATAATTTAAGTTCAACACTTATTAGAATATATCTAGTTATGTTGTGGCAACAAAATTGACAGATATTTCTGCTTTTTGGCCATCCAATATTACAAAAAAAAAGTTGGAGGTTTAACTACCCCATAAAAGATATTTTTTGGCCAAGTAATTATGCTATAGCCTATCTACATTAAAAACTGCTACTTTTGGAGCCAAAAAATCTAATTTGAAGCCAGCTTTCATGGCTAGAAAACAAACCAAGAATCATTTGCCAAAATTTGACAAATCTCTGGTTTTTATGTGTCTCTTATGGCTAACTGTTAGACAAAAAAACTCATCAGCTAATTTGTGTTACTTGGGAGTTATATATATGTTTTAAAAGATACCTTCTGATTTGTTTAATAAAATGACCTTAAACCAAGAACATTAAGAAAAATATATCATTGAAAAAGGGTCAAAGAATACAAAAACAAATATATATATATATATATATATATATATATATATATATATATATATATATATATATATATATACTAAACAATCTATTCTTTAGTCTTGCATCCATTAAAATGTATTATCAACTGAATTATAAAAGTTAAACACCTAATTGCTTAGCAAACCTGCATTTTATAGCCCATATTTGTTCTATGTGCACATTGAACAAAATTATTCTATAAAGTGAAGCGGATCGAACAGACCGTATTTCAAAATTAAAATAAATAATGCGGCTACAGCAAAACTGGGTAAAGCGAGCTTAATTGTCTGAAGCTTCTTCACTGATGCATTAAATGAGGTAAATAAAGTATTAACTATTTTATTTAATTAGTTTGAAGAAAAAATCGTTTTATATTACGCAACATATTTTGTACCACATTATGCTAATTGACTTAAAGTACTTGGACTCGCAGTTTTAAAGCATAATTTTCTAAAACTATTTTATTTTTTTTTTACAAAGCATAAGACACGCTGAGAGTTGAATAAGTAATTACTGCCTTTATGAACCTAATTTTATATTTTTAATTTACAAAATATCCAAGAAAACAAAAATATTAACAATACCGGGTGTTGAGTTACCTGTCTTACGAGACCCCAGGTGGAAACGACATGGGTTGTCTCACGGCTGCCGTATGCGAATTCCTCGTGTCTAAACTCTAAATTCGGGCCATAGCTAAAGCATCTCCGTGAAAGAGCTCCAAAGTCGTCTCCTAGGAGTGCATACGGCGCCGTGAGCTTCAAGGGGGTTCGCAGGCGCCTGCAAACCTGAAATATTTGCAGCATTTGAAGACTCACAACCTTTCTAACCCATCGCCTGCCTTTGAACGCAATAACTATGGCCCTGGCTGTTCGGCGCACCACGAAAAAGAGGAATATACGGGGCGGGTGGAGAATGCATGATGTAAAGGTAATGCATAAAGATGCCACGCTTATTTTCTGCGCCTGATAAAAATTACAATATGTGTTTTTGTAGCGGATATGTCGCAGTGTAGTTCTTACAAAATTTTAACTGAAATTGCAAATATCAATGGAACAATGATAACTTTAGTCTTGCAGCATATTTACATTCATAAATAAAAAGCAGGTATATGCAGACACAGTAGAAACATATTTTTTTTTCTCGTTCGGGCGTGTCGGAGTCCTACTTTAGTATATAATACTAGTTTCATTATTAAGTTATGGTTTTGGCTCACACGTCTTGTTTAAAAATCGAATTTAATGGTACAGCAATATCAATAAGTTTAACATATATTTAACTGATTGAAAGCTTATCTTGTTTCTTCCAAACAACACTATATCCGGTCTATTGGCCTTGATGGTGCAGTCTGTTTGAATTACAGTAGTAATCTTGGAGTATAAGTAAGGAGTATATCTCGTTTCTCCCGTTATCCAAAATTTCTTAGGTTCATACTTGAAATATACTATTCCAGTTGAAAGTAATCCAAATTTTAACAACATTATTGCGTCTTGCCACGTAATCCATACTGACCAGGGAGCTATATCCTCCTGTGATGTGCTCTATACTTTCTGTGACAAGTCTACAACATTTGTGTTCTGCAATGTTTTCTTTATGTATGTATTTCTTGTAGTATCTGGTGTATATTACTCAGCTTGAAGCCAGTTGTTTCCGAAAAAAGGGCCTTATCTTTTAACCACTCATTTGACATTTCTTCATCTATGTCATCTATATATTCTAGCCATCTTATATGAGAATCATGAAACGCTCTTTCCTTCCATCTCTCAACTTTGTTCACATACATTTCGCTAGGACTAACCGTTATATTATTTATAAAATTGAGATTCAGTGGTGTATAATAAGAATCAGTCATACAAACTACCTTGAATAAGATATTTTGTTTCTGCTTTTTTTTTAAGCAAACTAGTAATTGGAAAGCAGCTGGTCCAGATTTTCTAAAAATTTCTGGTTGAAATACTTGTCAAAACTACATTATTTTTTTGCTATAAACTGATCTGATTGTCTTGAACTTCAGTAGTAGTTGGGCAAGCAAAAAAATAAGTAACGCAATTTGGATATGACCTATATTAATTGCAGAAAGGCATATGATTCAGTCCAACATTCAAATCTATACAAAGTTGATCCTGTTCTAGAGAATTTCCTTGGAAAAATTGTGACTAAATGGTCAACAGTATTACAACTCGTTGAAAATACACACCAGAGATCACGTGAAATCAATATCCGGAAAGGAATCTTTCAAGGAGATTCCTGAGCGGATTCTAGGTTTGTACGGATTTAAATAAATCCATTAAGCTGGAAACTAAAAACCAGTAATCAAGGTTTTAAAATAAAAGAGTTAAATAGCGATAAATATACCATCAATCATTTGATGTTACTGGAATAACACGGATTCAGAAAAGGCATACATATGTCTTAGATCTAGAAAAATGTAGATGGGTGCACCTAAAACATGGTAATCTTATAACAACACAGGGATTCAAACTTGATGAAAACCAGATTATACCCAACCTTGAAGCAGATGAAAACTATAAGTATTTCGAGATAATTCAATTAAGAGGAATTGACAACACTGACATTTAAAAAAAATCTCAATTAAATATACCAACAACGCATTCACCAAGTATGTAGAACATTTTTAAGCTCCTACAATCAAATAGTCATAAACACATAATGCTGTACCCCTGTAACGAATTTGGACGAACTCAATCGGAGAACCCTACCCTATCTCAAGCAATATTTTAGCGAAAAAGCAGAAAAAATACCTTATTCAAGGTAGTTTGTATGGCTGATTCTTATTACACACCACTGAATCTCCGTTCTATAAATAATATAACAATTAGCCCCCCTAGCCAAGTTTATGTGAGCAGACATAGATAAAGAAATGTTAGATAATAGATAGAGTGGTTAGAAAATAAGACTCTTTTTTCGGAAACAACTGGCTTTATGTGTGCTATACAAGACCGAGTAATGAAGATAAGATACTACAAAAAATATATATTTAAAGAACACAAATGCCGAAAATATAGAGTTGTCTTAGAAAGTATAGAGCACATCACTGGAGGATGTAGCTCCTTGGTCAGTATGGATTACGTGGCACGATACAATAATTTTGCTTAAATTATTCACCAGAAATTGGCACTGTAATTTGGATTACTTTCATCTGGAATACCATGATACAAGTATGAATCCGAGTAGTTTTGGATAACGGGAGAACCAAGATATACTCGGATGGTGTGATTCACACAGACTGCACCATCAAAGCCAATAGACCGGTTTGAAAGGGACAAGATAACCATGGAATCAGTTGAACATATGTTAAACTTATTAATATTGCTGTACCACTAAATTCGAATCTAAAATTCACCCAGAAAAGTACGTTGCACTATCCTATTCCGTAAACATTCATCCTGTAGTAATCTCAACAACAGCTGACGTCCCGAAGTTTACCATCGAAACATTGGATTTGATAGAGCTGAAGTTTTTGCTACCAAAGAGATGTAAAGCTATTGTTCTGGATGCAGGTTATCTTGTCAGAAAGTTTTTGAGTATGGAGTGATTGTGACTTGGAATTTACATCCGTCAAGATTAGTCAATATTTACTATGTAGAGACATTTTTGTATAATAATAATAACAAAAATAATATACTACTAATATAAATATCTAATCCAAGTCAGTCGAATTTTAACTTTTGAATGTTGTGATGTTGCGATGTGATGTTTCAAACCTAAATGCCGTATATTATGCTAGAAAGTTTGTTTATGAATGTTTTGCTTGTTGACATTTTATTATGATGCCGGAGATTACCTTCTTAGGTGAGTTAAGAATTAAATTAAATTTGTAATTTTCTTTGGATCATATTTATTATATATTTTTAAGTCTTTACGTCCTTTATAAAATAAAAATGATTGTTTTAGAAACACTGATGTGTTTTCATTCCGGGTGTACATCCGTTCACTACTGTCGTTCTGAAAAGAACAGTTTTGCTGACGTTTCGCCAAAATCACAAAATCGCAAAAACTCAAGCGCAACAACAACAGCACCATCCGGAAAACATAAATAACGACCAACGCCTGCGCAGATATAACCTTCGGCCCCGAGTGGGGTATAAAAGGAAGCGTCGCAGTCACCAACACTTCAGTCTCTATTCGGATGCGAGAAAGAAAGCTTCGAAAATGCCAAATGTGATTTTGGCGAAACGTCAGCAAAACTGTTCTTTTCAGAACGACAGTAGTGAACGGATGTACACCCGGAATGAAAACCCGTTGTATTTTTCCATCCGTGAAGGAGTAAAAATCAACACATATATATATATATATATATATATATATATATATATATATATATACCTATATATATATATATATACCTATATATATATATATATATATATATATATATATATATATATATATATATATATATATATATATATATATATATATATATATATATATATATATATATATATATATATATATATATATATATATATATATATATATATATATATATATATATATATATATATATATATATATATATATATATATATATATATATATATATATATATATATATATATATATATATATATATATATATATATATATATATATACCTATATACATATATAAGTTAAGTATTTTCGACCGTACAGAAATTGCAAAGAGGTTTTATTTCGGGTCTAGCGGTCCGTGGGGAAAAAAAGAAGAAACTCTTTTTATCTTAAGTGCTTAATATTTCGCCAATGTTTATTAGCTTCATCAGGAACAACTACAAAAATTATAAAGAATAGGTTCAATTAGAATTATAACATTATAATGACAATCAAAAGAATAAAATTTTGCCTAGATATACATAGTCAATACATACTTAAAAATTACTTACAAGATGGTAGAGTCAATAATTTTTAAATTTTAACATTTCTAGGTTACAACAGCTCAAATAATGTGGCGTTTTTAATGATAATATTCATGTCCCAGCAGTTGAATTGGACCTATTCTTTATAATTTTTTTAGTTGCTCCTTATGAAGCTAATAAACATTGGCGAAATATTGAGCACTTAAGATATAAAAAGTTTCTTCTTTTTTTTTTCTCACGGACCGCTAGACCCGAAATAAAATCTCTTTGCAATTTCTGTACGGTAACCTATATATATATATATATATATATATATATATATATATATATATATATATATATATATATCATTAATCCTCTTGCTTACCCGGTATGGTCTTTCCAACGATGAGACAATTTTTGAGATAAACCTGTTTTTGGGATTATACAACTCCAATCCTGGTTCGCGAGAGCAAATACTTCAGGCCGTTTACTAAAGTAATCCATCAAACTCCGGAAATAGTCAGGCAACGTCTATCGCTATTATTTTGAATGCTAACCGTGTTTCTTTGGTCACCGAGATCTTCCCCTAAAGCATTTACTTGCTGAACAAGTGTAACATCTTTGGCACCATTTCTTAATTGTTGTGATCCCATTAACTTTATTACCTTAATACTTAATTAGCATTGCATATATATTTTTAATTAAACTAAATGTATTATAATTGCTCACACATTTCCATACAAGACGCCAGTCGATATTTTTAAGTACAATAAAACCAAGGAAGTTTGTTTAGACCTTGTCCTCCCAAGATGTTAGACAGATTTTATTCTGAGTATCATAAAATTTAGTATACTTTTAGATCTTGTATAAACAGTGAAATAGAATTATTTAAAAATACCATAATTCACACATAATAAAACCTTGGTTTCAAGAAATGTTTTGGCAATCATAAATAAATAAACTAGGCTATTAGACCCTTTGGGAATTATGTTGTTTTGTCGAAATTACAGAGTAACGGAGCCGACAAAGGGCCCCTCTTAGATTTAACCATTATACCTAAGTTAGTTTATGAATTGCAAAGAAGTGGACGAACAGAATTCTACAGAAACTCTTTTTATCTTAAGTGCTCAATATTTCGCCAATGTTTATTAGCTTCATCAGGGGCAACTACAAAAATTATAAAGACTAGGTCCAATTAGAATTATAACATTATAATGACAATGAAAAGAATAAAATTTTGCCTAGATATACATAGCCAATACATACTTAAAAATTACTTACAAGATGGTAGAGTCAATAATTTTTAAATTTTAACATTTCTACGTTACAACAGCTCAAATAATGTGGCGTTTTTAATGATAATATTCATGTCCCAGCAGTTGAATTGGACCTATTCTTTATAATTTTTTTAGTTGCTTCTTATGAAGCTAATAAACATTGGCGAAATATTGAGCACTTAAGATATAAAAGTTTCTTCTTTTTTTTTCTCACGGACCGCTAGACCCGAAATAAAACCTCTTTGCAATTTCTGTACGGTCGAAAATACTTAACTTATATATATATATATATATATATATATATATATATATATATATAGGTATATATATATATATATATATATATATATATATATATATATATATATATATATATATATATATATATATATATATATATATATATAAATATATATATATATATATATATATATAGGTATATATATATATATATATATATATATATATATATATATATATAGGTATATATATATATATATATATATATATATATATATATATATATATATATATATATATATATATATATATATATATATATATATATATATATATATATATATATATATATATATATATACGACCGTCACACTACCCCCTCTACCTCATTCTATCCAGGAGTAGTACCTTCATTTTGTTTTTTGGATTTATCTGTATTTGAGAAAACAAGTCATTAATCCTCTTGCTTACCCGGTATGGTCTTTCCAACGATGAGACAATTTTTGAGATAAACCTGTTTTTTGGGATTATACAACTCCAATCCTGGTTCGCGAGAGCAAATACTTCAGGCCGTTTACTAAAGTAATCCATCAAACTCCGGAAATAGTCAGGCAACGTCTATCGCTATTATTTTGAATGCTAACCGTGTTTCTTTGGTCACCGAGATCTTCCCCTAAAGCATTTACTTGCTGAACAAGTGTAACATCTTTGGCACCATTTCTTAATTGTTGTGATCCCATTAACTTTATTACCTTAATACTTAATTAGCATTGCATATATATTTTTAATTAAACTAAAGGTATTATAATTGCTCACACATTTCCATACAAGACGCCAGTCGATATTTTTAAGTACAATAA
>JAUTXW010004360.1:680000-685000 GCA_030620095.1 Kuschelorhynchus macadamiae
TGCAAAAGACAACGAGCAACGCAATAGGCAAATCCTAGAATATTTTAATGAAAATCCGACTTCATCTACAAGAAGAAGCGAAACAGAACTTCAAATTCCAAAATCTACCGTTCATGGCGTCTTAAAAGGAACTAAATATCGTCCTTACAAGTCAACAATTGTGCAAGGACTTCAAGCAGGTGATTTCGAAAGAAGAATTGTTTTTTGTAATTGGTATATCAATAGATGTCGAGAAAATCCCGCTTTTTGCAATAAAGTCATTTGGTCAGATGAGACTCATTTTACAAACTGTGGCATTTTTAATAAAAAAAATCACCATTATTGGGCTATTGAACATCCGCAACTACGCGATCCACGCAGGCTGCAAGAGCGATTTGGTTTTAATGTGTGGTGCGGGATGCTTGGTAAGATAAACATAGTCTAATTGAATTGCTTATAATTCAATATTTTCCATTACTTTTTAGGAAATCGTCTCATTGGTCCCTTTATTTTTGATCAGACACTGACAGGCCCAAGATACCTTGCCATGTTACAGAATCAAATAGTTCCTGCCATTCGAGAAGCTGTGCCAGATGATCAGTTTAATAGCTTGTGGTTTCAGCAAGACGGTTGTCCTGCACATAACAGCAGGGATGTACAAACCTTTTTAACAACAACTTTTGGTGAAAACGTAATATCCAACAGTGGTCCTGTCCGCTGGCCAGCTAGATCCCCGGATATCACGCCGTTGGATTTTTATTTATGGGGATGTGCGAAAAATGAAATATACGAATTTGACCCCCAGAAAATAGGCAAGTTCTTGAGCAGCGAACCCGAAATATTCTAGAAAATATAAATAGAAATACCATTCAACGGGTAATCAGAACAGTTGAAAGGAAATGCGGACACTGCATAGAAAAAAACGGTCAACATTTTTAATCCTAGTATTATATAGCATTTTTTTATTAATTTTATTGAGTAGGTAGTTCATACTGATTTTCTGTTAATTCTTGTAAGGTTAGTACTTTTAAATCGCCATGAATGGTTGACTTCAGAATGTGAAGTTCTGTTTCAATTCTTCTTATGGAAAAAACCAGATTTTCATTAAAATATTCTAATATTTGCCTATTCCATTCCTTGTCATACTTGCATACTTTCTGTTGCGATTCTTAAAATTGGCTAACCCTAGCAAGCTTCTAATCAGTGCAGCGCTTGAAAAGAAGTTCTGTCGACAGTCGTTCTTCGGGGTACATTATGTGCAGTGCACATAGTATTAATGTTACTGAGTAGAACTTACTGATTTTATGCAGAATTGAATGTCCAATTTAAAAATATTGCTATTTGAAACTATTAAATTTTAATTTATATCGATAATTCGAAAAAATGTTTAAACAGTCTTATTTCAAACGCAAAGCCTACTTGGGCAAAGATGTTAGTGTTATATGCGAGAGGTAGTTTGAACATGTGTGAACATTGTGCACGAATTAATTATGTTATTAAGTAGTTTTTACTGATTTTTTGTAGAACTGGATGTTAAATTACAATATATTGCTATCTATTAATTTTTAACTTTTTACTTTGATAATTCCAAAAAACGTTTAAATATTTCCTCTACGCACTTTTTGCACCTTTAGTAATAACCTAATTACAAAGTGTGATACACCGTTGAAAAGCTAAAGAAATACTCTTTTCAAAACTGTTAAAATCGAACACAGCGGCCATAAGAAAAAACAAAATTGATGATGGTTCTAGAAAATCGAAACGTTCTATGTAAAATCTGACTTAATAGGTGCACTCTACGTAAAAAGTTGCCTTAATAATGTTCTTACAGATTTTGAAAATTTTCATAAATAAATAAATTATAGGACTTTTTCGAAAATGCAGTTTTTTGGTTTTTTCAAAATATCTCAAAAACTAAAAAAGATAGAATCGCGAGCAAAACGGCGTTAAATTACAAACATAATTGTGTAAAACTTTCTCCATTTAAACGTTTTTGTAACTATCACTATTAACAACTATTTCCGAGATCCCAATACTGTCATAACCAATTTCGGACACACTGTATATATATATATATATATATATATATATATATATATATATATATATATATGTATGTATATATATATATACATACATATATATATATATATATATATATATATATATATATATATATATACATACATATATATATATATATATATATATATATATATATATATATATATATATATATATATATATATATATATATATATATATATATATATATATATAATATAATTATATATATATATATATATATATATATATATATATATATGGATGTACACCCGGAATGAAAACACATTGTATTTTTCCATCCGTGAAGGAGTAAAAATCAACACTATACACCTCTACGGGGAGGAGAATTTCAAGACAATCAAGATGTAGGAGAAACTGAGAGGTAAGAAAACTAATCTTTTATGTGATCTAACCTTTCAAATTAAGTGTCGTGACAGCGATTTATTTCCTACTTTTACACGGTTGTCTTATCATATTAAAACTAGAAAAACTAACACCATACTTCAAAATGCTAGTAAGGCGTTATTAAAAGAACAAATCCATCAAACTAGAAAACAACTAGCCGAGACAGAGAAAGAACTTTTAAAGTTACACCTTAAACTAAGTAACATCATTCACCCTTTATTGTGGAATCGCATAGAAACTTTGGCTTTTTGGCGAGCAGAAACAAATAAGAATATTAAGACGGATAAACTTTCGAAAAAGTATGACAATCTTCTAAGAAAGTCGAGTCAGCCACAAAAATCGTCAGTAGACGTCGATAAATTAGTACATAATATATCATCATACAGTCTCTCAGAAAGTGAAAAATCCGTACTGAGTAAGGGTTTTAATTTTGCGATATCTCCTAAGGAAATCCCTAAAGAAGAAATAATAGCTGGAGTGGAAGCTGTCCTTGACTCCTCTGAAGAAACAAAAGCAGAGGAGATTCGACAAGAGGTGGCAAGAATTTTAAGATCAAGCAAAACACCAAAACAAAACCTAAATGCCACTGAACAAAGGGCCCTAATAAACCTCCGAAAAAATAAAAACATCACAATCCTTCCAGCAGATAAAGGAAACGCAACTGTGGTTATGAATACTCAAGATTACGTACAAAAAATGCAGGATATCCTACAAGACAATGGTTATAGGCCTGTTCCAAGAGACCCGACAACGTACCTAGAAAAAACAACTAAAAATAAAATAAAAAGTTCACCAATAAACCCCGAAATTCAACAAAAAATCATACCACGGGAAAAGTCGAGCAGATGTCCTAAACTCTATGGTTTACTAAAAATACACAAACCAGGCGCGCCTATCAGACCTATTGTTAGTGCTGTTAATTCGCCGCTACAAAAACTGGAGAAATACCTTTCTGAAATTATGCAACCAACTGTAGAAAAAGCTGATTCATTTGTAAAAAACTCGGAGCATTTCACTCGAATTATACGAGATATCGTCCTTGAAAAAAACGACATCATAGCAAGCCTAGATGTCAAATCGTTATATCCCAGTATTCCCATCGACGAAGCATTGGACAAGATTGCTATGAACGAGGATTTCCAGGCACATATAATAGAACTCTCGGAGCATTGCCTCAAAAATACTTATTTTTCTTTCAACGGGCAAATGTATAAACAAATGGATGGTGCTCCAATGGGGTCCTCGCTATCACCAGTAGTCGCGAATTTATTTATGATATACTTCGAGAAAGAAGCTCTTGAGAAAGCAAGTTTAAAACCCAAATTATGGATTCGTTATGTGGATGACATATTTATTATATGGCAACATGGTCATGCAAACTACCATTTTTAGATGTTTTGGTCACAAAACTACACAACGGACATTTCGAATACACCGTGTATAGAAAACCAACACATACAGACAGATATTTAAATGCAAAATCACATCATCACCCAGCACAAATTCAAGCTGTGGCAAATACTCTAATATCTAGATCCGTGCGACTAACTGAAACACAGACGAGACAAAACGAACTTAAGGTAATATCTAGTGCTTTAAAGAAAAATGGCTACACAAATCGCACCATAGAGAAAGCTATTAATGCACAAGTTTCCCGAACAACGAACAACAAAAAAATATGAACCGGGAAAGCAACGAGTGGTCTTACCATATGTAAAAGGCACAACAGACAGAATCGGAAGAATTCTGAGGAAACACAAAATACAAACAATACACAAGCCACAAACAACTATAGGTAAACTACTCGGAAACCCAAAAGATAAAATCAAACTGGAAAACCACGGAATGTACAGTATTCCGTGCCAGGACTGTGAAAAGTTGTACGTAGGGCAAACTAACAGGCGAATATCAGCAAGAGTGGAAGAGCATAAACTCAGCATCAGAAATAAACAAACAACCTCAGCTTTATTCCTACATCATCAGGAAACCGGCCATAAAATAAATTTCGATGGGTGTAGGGAGATTGCCAATATAGAACATTATAAGACCAGAATAATCCGAGAAGCCATAGAAATTGAAAAGCAAGGCGATTTAAATAAAAGGGACGAATCATTAAAACTACCAACAGTATGGAAGACAATAACAACAGCACCATCCGGAAAACATAAATAACGACCAACGCCTGCGCAGATATAACCTTCGGCCCCGAGTGGGGGTATAAAAGCAAGCGTCGCAGTCACCAACACTTCAGTCTCTATTCGGACGCGAGAAAGAAAGCTTCGAAAATGCCAAATGTGATTTTGGCGAAACGTCAGCAAAACTGTTCTTTTCAGAACGACAGTAGTGAACGGATGTACACCCGGAATGAAAACACATATATATATATATATATATATATATATATATATATATATATATATATATATATATATATATATAACTGTTCTTTTCAGAACGACAGTAGTGAACGGATGTACACCCGGAATGAAAACACATATATATATATATATATATATATATATATATATATATATATATATATATATATA
>JAUTXW010004360.1:687500-690000 GCA_030620095.1 Kuschelorhynchus macadamiae
TTTATGGCATAGCAGATCAATCGAAATAAGAGAAGGTGGCTGTGGTAGCCATGGCAACGCCAACAAAAATATGATCAGGCAGCCATTACTGCTGTCATTTTTGGCATTATTGCGTTTAAATTTTTCTTGACGTCTATTATAATTATTGTTTTTAATATGGCTCAGAATCAAAAATTTGAATATTTTGAGAAATATGATATGAACGCGTGTTTTATATTGTCTAATGAAGATGCAGATCAGGCGGCAGAGCTTTATCTGAACAGGTTAGTTCTTTTTTATCTTCCTGCATTTTGACTTTATTGGTTCGCTTTATTTTATCTTAGATCTCCCGAGAGAAGACAACTAGAAAAAAGAATTTTTCAAAAAATTAAAAATAATCTTTGCCAATATGGATCTTTTAACAAGCCTCGATCGCGAACTTACAATAAAGACAACGAAGAATCTGAGGTCAACGTTTTAGCCCTCGTTCAGACAGCTCCTGAAACATCTTGCAGGAAAATAGACGAAGAGGCGGGTGTACCGAAAACCAAAGTGCAGAAAATTTTGAAAAAGCACAAATTCAAACCCTATAAATACAAACTTGTGCATCATCTGCATCCTGGTGATGCAGAGCGCAGATTGGAGTTCTGCAATTGGTTTATAAATATGAAGGCAGAAGATATCGATTTTGAAAAAAAGATTATTTGGTCAGATGAGGCACATTTTACTAGTTCAGGGATTTTAAATAGACACAACACGCGATTTTGGAGTCAAGAAAACAACCATGTTATTTTTCCTAGGGAGCGTCAGGGCAGATTTGGATTCAATGTCTCCTGTTTTATTTTCAACCGAAAAATAGTTTACCAAATATATGAAGGAAATCTGAATTCGATTGGTTACGTGCGAATCCTAGAAGACGCATTAGGAATTTTGGATGATGTTCCCTTGGCTCAACTAAATAGGATTTATTTCCAGCAAGACGGAGCTCCAGCCCACAATGCCAGAATAAGTCAAAACTGGCTTAACGACCATTTTCCTGGAAGATGGATAGGAACACACGGACCTGTTCGATGGCCACCACGATCCCCTGACCTCTCAGTTTTAGATTTCTTTTTGTGGGGTTATTTAGAAAACAAGGTTTATGTAAGGCGATACGAAAACTTATTTACTACTTTCTATTTACAATAGAAAATGCATTAAAAAGAATTTTTAAAGTTTGTCACACTTGTAGGACACATAATGGTCTACAATTTGAACAATATTTGTAGTTTTAATGAAATTATAATTATTACCTTTTACCTACTTCCTAATTTTTTCTGATGCTGTTACTTTGTTATTTCGTTAATAAATATTTGTTAACTTTTTCCATGGCTCCACAGCCACCTTCTCTTATTTCGATTGATCTGCTATGCCATAAATCCGTTTAAAGAAAAATGCATTTTTTCATGTTATTTATGAAAATAAATATGACTTATGGTATGTTTTTGAAAAGCTCTCGACACGAAGAATAAGATGAAAAAATAATATATAGGGTGTCTCATTTAAAAAATAGTAGGTTATGCCAATATGTCAAAAACTATGACTCTCAGCAAAAATCTGAGTACGCCACTGAATTCTACGTGAAAAAATCTATAAATACCAGTTGAAACATTTTAAATATATTTTACGATAGCTGAGTTACAGGGGGTGTCCGAAAATGACAAATTTTCAAAATCACCCTGTAGCACGGAAACTAAAATGGTTAGGGCAAATCTGTTTGCGGCCTCTTTAGTTTCATCGAAAAGTAGCACGGTGTCGCGAAAACCGCATCTCTCTATCTCTACTCATAAGCTGGAAACCCCGTAAAACCTACGAAAATGGGACACCCTGTACATCCGTTTACTACTGTCGTTCTGAAAGAAAAATAAGTATTGAAAGAAAAATAAGTATTTTTGAGGCAATGCTCCGAAAGTTCTATTATATGTGCCTGGAAATCCTCGTTCATAGCAATCTTGTCCAATGCTTCGTCGATTGGAATACTGGGATATAACGATTTGAGATCTAGGCTTGCTATGATATCGTTTTTTTCAAGGACGATATCTCGTATAATTCGAGTGAAATGCTCCGAGTTTTTTACAAATGAATCAGCTTTTTCTACAGTTGGTTGCATAATTTCAGAAAGGTATTTCTCCAGTTTTTGTAGCGGCGAATTAACAGCACTAACAATTGGTCTGATAGGCGCCCCTGGTTTGTGTATTTTTGGTAAACCATAGAGGTTAGGACATCTGCTCGACTTTTCCCGTGGTATGATTTTTTGTTGAATTTCGGGGTTTATTGGTGAACTTTTTATTTTATTTTTAGTTGTTTTTTCTAGGTACGTTGTCGGGTCCCTTGGAACAGGCCTATAACAATTGTCTTGTAGGATATCCTGCATTTTTTGTACGTAATCTTGAGTATTCATAACCACAGTTACGTTTCCTTTATCTGCTGGAAGGATTGTGATGTCTTTATTTTTTCGAAGGTTTATTAGGGCCCTTTGTTC
>JAUTXW010004360.1:695000-757757 GCA_030620095.1 Kuschelorhynchus macadamiae
ATTTATGTAAATTAATAATTGTAAAAAATTTTTTTATAAATTATTTTAAAATTGAAGCTATTAATTTAAGATACTAATACATACAATCATATTATGCTTATATTCAAAATTAAATAAATGCAAAAATATGTTATTTAAAAACCTTTTGTTTGCAAGCAATAAATAATTAAACCCACATAAAAGTAGAACTTTTGAAAATTTTAATATTTCCTTTAAAAGTTTGAGGCTTTAGGTGTGACGTCTCATGCCTTAAGCTTTAAAATAATATATTAAAAAATTATTATTTTTGATTATTTTGTTTAAAATTAGTGCCGGGAAAAAAGCATTGGTACCTATTTATTTTGTTGCAGCTTATACGGAAAAACATTACCTTTTAAAGAACAAGCTCTGAAAGAAATGCAATTTTTGTAAAACAAACTAGAATGACTTTAATGCATATACAAGGTCAAATGTTACTGTAAAGTTGAAGAGAAAACCATTTAAATATTTAAACAAAACTTTATTAAATAAACATTAAACTTACATTTCTAAAAAGATGCATATAGTGAATAATGTTTGTCAAAGTAGACAATACAACAGTTATATAAACTAAACGCAAAACAAAAGTTTTTTACGTTATGACATGAACCTTAAACTCAAATTTCTCAAAAAAAAGGTGCTAATAAGAGTAATTTTGTCGAAAAAGTCAAAATAAGTGAAAAAAAAACATCGTCAACAACAAATATCTGAGAATAAATACCAATTTAATATTTAAGTTTTCCGGTATACATATTATAAACCACAGCTTTGATACTTGTCCATTTTCTATCTTTAAATAACTCAGGATATTTCTCACAAAAGTCCGTAATTTGCTGCCGAACAGGAGCCTTCCTTTTTTTAATGTTGTCCGAAAAATATTCTGCAATAATGCTTTTTTGTCGGTCGGTCCATAATTGTCTGCAATCAATAAAGATTTTCTTCTTTGGTTTTGTCATTTTTTTTGTCGGTTCTTCATTTTTATCTAAGGTAGATAATGTAGACGTCATCTCGTAATCCACCTTTAGAATGTTTGGATTATCATTAGTATCTAAGAAAGTTTCTATTTCTTCTCCGTCACTATCAGAAATAGGGGATAAATTGATATCAATTTCGTCTAATGTTTTACCTTTATATTTTTCAGTCCCGCCTTCCATCATTAAAAGTAAAAGCTTTGAAATTTTAGCTGTCTGATATACTTTGTCAGACAAACGATAATAATTGCAATGAGTTTGTAATGTGTGACCCATAAATTTGCTTAACTGTTCCATGTCATTATTTGAAAATTGAAGAAGTTGAGTAATGGTGGCCAAATGCTTTCGCAATTTTGTTGCTGTGATACTCGCAGGTCTCTCCAGCTGGCATTTTTTGGCATATTTATGAACAATTTTAGTTCCATCAACAAATCCTTTCCCAGTTGTATGAAACACAAATTCACTTTCAATTGCAAAGTTATCTCTACATTGTAAAACATAATCAAAATGCATTTTCATTATTGGCGACAACAATATGGGTACGCCTCTTCCACGCTTACCTCTTATGACTAAACGACTGTAGGTTTTTAATAAAATTTTTTCAGCCTCTGTTAAACATTTTTCGAATTCATTATCGTTATCTCCTTCCAAATTAATTGATTTAAAAGTCTGGACTTTAAGCTGAGCTACCTCTGCCGGTCTCCTTCTGTTGAGCAAAATAACTTGCGTATATAATATGTCTTTTAAAGAATTATAGGCCTTAAAGTTGTACTCATTTGATTTCAAATTATTAAATGATTCTTCTGCAGCTGTTTGCAAAAAAAGATTAAGCTTCTTTAAGTCGCTAGTAATCGGCAATAATTCCTCCTTATTCCATTTATTTTGATTTAAATTGGTACATGCTTGGGCAGAAACTTCATTACACCATTGCGATTCTATAAGTTTCTTTAATATTTTAAGTTCTTTTCGTTGATGGCTCGTGTCTTCAATCTGCACAAGGTTAATGTACGCTAGGTCGCAACATTTTTTTAAAAGTGTGCCAAAATTTATAGCCAAAGTTGGTGACTCGTAAATCTCTGTTTCCGTGTTATATTTTGCCATTTCATTTACTCCAGAAATTATTAGTTGGAAATGCTTTGGGCGGAGAACATCTATAAGCTCCTTAATATCAGAATTTTGAATTCTGGCAAAGTGTAAGAGTTTTGCAAGTCTTCTCATATTTTGTCTTACCACATCAATATTGCCTTTACTTTGACGGCCTTTTATGTAGGAATATGCATACTGGCAAATTAAAGGATCTTTTTTAGCAATTAAATTTATGTTATCTGCGCGCATTCTGGGGAAAATTTTTGATTTTAATAAATCATCATGTTTAAGAAATGAACGTAAAAGCAAAGTAGTTTGTCCATCACTTTGGGACGTTTGTCTTCCTTTAGTTTCTTTATCATAATTAGACGTGCATATTTTGGTATGTCTAAATAAAAATTTTCTTTTATAGTAACCTAAACAATACTTGCAAGGAAGATACTCGTCTGGAAAAGAAAGCTTTTCAGTGAGCTTTAGCCTTTTAACGGGCCTTAATGCATTATCTGTCCTATTTCTGATAAAATTTCCCTTTTTTCTCAAATTTGATAAAGCCAATCGTCTCTCTTTTGAATTAGCGTTATGGCCTAATGCTTTGACTACATCAATTTCCTCTGAGTGCCATTTAGACATATGTCGAGCAAAATGAGATATATCCTTTTCGCAATAGAAGCAGAAATCCCTTCGATCTTGGTAATTTTTTCTTGACGTTTTTTCGACCAATGTCTGAAAAAAAAATAGAATAAAGGGAACATGTGAAAGGAGATACATCACCAAATTAAATTAACCGATGATGGCTTTTTTTTTCAGATTGCATTATACCACGCCACCCCTAATCACAGCACTTGCAAAAAAAGATCGAAGAAGTTATTTTTTCCAAAATTTAAAAGAGTATTTAACCTGTGCTTTGATTGTTACTTACTGTTTTTTAAGCGACCCTGAAAATAGCAGTAATTCCAGCAGTAACTCCAATACTAAATTTTTTAAAGCGGTTCAGATTTAAATTAAAGAAATAAGTGTTACAATAAAGGCAAGTTTTATAGGACTCGATTTTTTAGAATCTATACATTTTAATTCACTTACCTCGCCTTCAAGATCAAGAACAGCTATTTTTAAAGCTGCACTATTGCTTTTGTTTTGCTTCTTCTCATTTTCGTTACTAGAAAGTCTACGTATTATTAACGATTCGTCTTTTTTGTATTCCTCTTTTTCATCAAGTTCATCATCTATAAATGAGAAATCGTCATTTCGGTACTCCTCCCTCTCAACTTGTTCTTTAAGTATTGATAAATTCTCTTTCCCGTGCTGCTGCTTCCTTTCAACAAATGCTTCGGGTATTTGTGGTTGACTTTGCGGCAAATTGAAATTTGAGAACTGCAACAAATCATTTAATTTTAACCAGTTTTAAAAATAATGAAATGAAAAAGGTACCCATTTCCTTTTAGCTCGGCCTTCTGGACTATAGTCAGGATCTTTTAGGGAGTCGTCGTCATCATCAATAAATTCCGTTTTGCTGGTGTACGAATTATCCGATTGTTCCTTTTCTTTTTCTGCCTTTCTATTATCATTTTCTGTATTTTCCTCCTCAGTTTGAGAAGGAAATTTTGAATATAGGCATTTCGGCTCAACACCCAAAAGCCAGTCTTCTATTAATTGTATTTTTGCAGGTGGTAAGGAGATATCTTCTGGGATATTCGAGTAAGCTGAGTTAAAGCCTAGTGTGTTCTCACCTATACAATAAGAATAGTTTTTCGAAAATATGCAATTTTTTTTACCAATAAAATGTTTTTTTTTGTTTCTTTATTTATTTTAATATCTCAATATTCTTTACCCTGTTTGGTTTGGTACTATACAACACTACAAAATTTCAACCAAACAGGTTAATCATTATTAAGACATTTAAATTATCAAGATAAACATCCCTTATCTTGAAAACAGTGCACATGCAGATATATATTTAATTTTTTCCATAAAATTTGCTCATAAATAGGTTTTTTTAGTTTCGACTTCTAAGTTGAATCATCGAAATATGAAAAATGACAAGTTTTAATTGAATATTTTACATTATTTATATTTATTAAATAATAAGAAAATTTCTACGTACGGGGGTCGTAACAATACCATCTGTCAATAATATACTTATATGAGATTTAAAAAAATGTATTATTTTTGATAAAGAGTTTCACTACTTACCTTTCATTAAATGCATATTATCCACGTGATCTCTTGCCGACCGTATATCATACAAATGTTGCCCCTTTATATTTTCTTCATTAAAATCTAATGGATCTGTTATTTGTTTATCTAAAAATTATACAATGTTTGTTGTTAAAATTCGCCAGGGTTACTTAAAGTGATAAAGAGATAATTTGCCCAACTAAATAAAAAGTATTAAGTCCAGTGGCATGCCGGAGAGAATCTTAACGATAATTAGTTTACTAGTTCCAAAAAAAATGCATGCCTTTGATTTTTTTGTAATTTAAGAATAAGGCAATGAAAAAAATAAAAACAAAAATTAATGGCTTGCAACAAGATTTATGACAATTTCTTTAGGATTAACTATCGCAAAAAGCAAAAATAATAGATACAAACCACTTGTTATTTTTGGCAGTCTTTATTTACATTTCTTGTTTGCAGAGACGGAAAGTAATGGTTTGTGTTTTTCCGGGAAGAACAAAGCAAAGAACAGTTTAACAAAAAGTCATACTACAACATCATGTCAAAATAATAAACATCATGTTAAAATAATAAATTATTTTAGTAGGAGTGTAGATACGAGTTGTACTAGTTCTGCTGTTCTTTATAAAAGTGTTATCCGTACCCTTTATGTATACCATAAGATGTCATACATCATATTTTCTCCAAAATTTTTAATTTCTGCCCTCACCCTTATTTTTCCGATAAAAACTAAAACTAATTTTAAAATCAAATCATGTATTTAAAAGCTTATTTTCACACTTCATCGTTAGCCTCATTTTCACTCTTAGGTTATCGTTGGAATGCCAAATGAATTTATACTGTCAATAAATCACAAAACGACACATTACTCAAATTTTTAAATCGCATTTTCACCCACTCCCTTTTTAACACCCAATATTCCAGTTTTTATAAAATGTTAAAAATATTTTAAAATTAGGATCTACTTCGAAGGCAGATTACTCGATATTTAAATAAAATTTTATTTTTATGCTCTTTTCGTTTTACATTCACTCTCTATTTCCCAGTAAAACGTAAAAATATTTTAAAATTTGTAATGTGTCTACCCAAAAACCCACCAAACTAAACATATTACTTGATTATTGACAAAAAATACAATTGTTTACCAATTAACTCACCCTATTTTCCTATACCGATTCTCTTCAAAAACAATCTGAACCGTTCATCACTAGGTACTTTCTGAGACGCCACTTGGACTAATAAATTTAGTCTAAATAAGCATCTTTTGATAACAAATATTATTGTCGAATTTCAGGAAAATCAGTTAAAGAAGAATTAAGATATTTATAAAAAAAAGTTTTTTCACGCCCGCCGTCAAGCATCCTAAAAAATATCACCGAAGTATATCGTAGTGCTTATTTTTAAGACCCCGTATAATATTAAAAGGAAATTATGTTACTTCACTTAACTGGGATACCCTGTATGTAACGCAAGTGAATGGGAAATGGGAATGCAATATTCTGACATTTGAATAATGAGAACACTTCATAAGAAAAATTTACATTTTAAACTATGGATATAACACGCAATATTAAGTAGGATAAACCGAGGGATAAACCCGAAAAAATCCGGATACATGATAGACTTAATTACTGCAAGTCCATTATTTCTTTTGTGTCCTAAAAGCCTCCATCAAATTTCAATAATTTCAGCCACCCTTTAACAATAAAAATATTAATTAAATTCACAAATAAATTTCTATACTTTTGCTTTGTCACCCTGTAAATCTGTTACAAACAACTTTTGGATTAGAACAATTATTCCATCGGATCATAATTTTTTGATATCATGGATTCATTGGTGCTTAATTTGCCAATACTTCTGGCCCCCCTGCATATGTAAGTAATTATATTTACAAAATGATAATATACAACAGCTGTGTGAAATATTAAAAGAATGCATTTAGAAAAAGGAAAAAACGTACTTACCGTTCATCAAACACAAATTAACCATTAATCTGCCACGGCCGGACGTCATTGTTAAATTAAGGGCGCACCGCGACTAACCTGAACCCAAACAAACCAATACTTACAACTAAGAGTAAAACCTATTTGAAATAAAATATAAGACCAAAAATAGAATTCCTGGAACTCCACAGAAGACTACCTAGCAAGCTATGTTGCCACATAGTATGGTTCAGGATGGTATCATTCGTCTGATATACATAGAAAATTGTTTATATTTTTGAAACTGCTATTAGCGCCATAACAGCAAAAGGCTGAACTAAAATAATCGATATACATACAATCCTGAACCACCAAATAAACAGGTTTCTTTCGGATTTGAAATGAAATATTGAAATGAAAGTTAGTCAGTTACGTCAGCAGATGGCAATTCTAATTTTTAAAAATAATTTAATATCGGAACCTTAATTTTTCTGTCAGTTATAAAGGCAAAACAATCCTGAACCAATATACTGGTTCAGGTTAGTAAACGAGGTTCAGGTTTGTGCTTAAGTTTTACTATCAAAGGCTCAGGATTGTATCATTCCCGAATATATATATACACATATATATATATATATATATATATATATATATACACATATATATATATATATATATATATATATATATATATATATATATATATATATATATATATATATATATACATATATATATATATATATATATATATATATATATATATATATATATATATATATATATATATATATATATATATATATATATATACATATATATATATATATATATATATACATATATATATATATATACATACATATATATACGTACATATATATATATATATATATATATATATATATATATATATATATATATATATATATATATATATATATATATATATATATATATATATATATATATATATATATATATATATATATATATATATATGTATATATATATGTGTTTTCATTCCGGGTGTACGGGGTGTCCCATTTTCGTAGGTTTTACGGGGTTTCCAGCTTATGAGTAGAGATAGAGAGATGCGGTTTTCGCGACACCGTGCTACTTTTCGATGAAACTAAAGAGGCCGCAAACAGATTTGCCCTAACCATTTTAGTTTCCGTGCTACAGGGTGATTTTGAAAATTTGTCATTTTCGGACACCCCCTGTAACTCAGCTATCGTAAAATATATTTAAAATGTTTCAACTGGTATTTATAGATTTTTTCACGTAGAATTCAGTGGCGTACTCAGATTTTTGCTGAGAGTCATAGTTTTTGACATATTGGCATAACCTACTATTTTTTAAATGGGACACCCTATATATTATTTTTTCATCTTATTCTTCGTGTCGAGAGCTTTTCAAAAACATACCATAAGTCATATTTATTTTCATAAATAACATGAAAAAATGCATTTTTCTTTAAACGGATTTATGGCATAGCAGATCAATCGAAATAAGAGAAGGTGGCTGTGGTAGCCATGGCAACGCCAACAAAAATATGATCAGGCAGCCATTACTGCTGTCATTTTTGGCATTATTGCGTTTAAATTTTTCTTGACGTCTATTATAATTATTGTTTTTAATATGGCTCAGAATCAAAAATTTGAATATTTTGAGAAATATGATATGAACGCGTGTTTTATATTGTCTAATGAAGATGCAGATCAGGCGGCAGAGCTTTATCTGAACAGGTTAGTTCTTTTTTATCTTCCTGCATTTTGACTTTATTGGTTCGCTTTATTTTATCTTAGATCTCCCGAGAGAAGACAACCAGAAAAAAGAATTTTTCAAAAAATTAAAAATAATCTTTGCCAATATGGATCTTTTAACAAGCCTCGATCGCGAACTTACAATAAAGACAACGAAGAATCTGAGGTCAACGTTTTAGCCCTCGTTCAGACAGCTCCTGAAACATCTTGCAGGAAAATAGACGAAGAGGCGGGTGTACCGAAAACCAAAGTGCAGAAAATTTTGAAAAAGCACAAATTCAAACCCTATAAATACAAACTTGTGCATCATCTGCATCCTGGTGATGCAGAGCGCAGATTGGAGTTCTGCAATTGGTTTATAAATATGAAGGCAGAAGATATCGATTTTGAAAAAAAGATTATTTGGTCAGATGAGGCACATTTTACTAGTTCAGGGATTTTAAATAGACACAACACGCGATTTTGGAGTCAAGAAAACAACCATGTTATTTTTCCTAGGGAGCGTCAGGGCAGATTTGGATTCAATGTCTCCTGTTTTATTTTCAACCGAAAAATAGTTTACCAAATATATGAAGGAAATCTGAATTCGATTGGTTACGTGCGAATCCTAGAAGACGCATTAGGAATTTTGGATGATGTTCCCTTGGCTCAACTAAATAGGATTTATTTCCAGCAAGACGGAGCTCCAGCCCACAATGCCAGAATAAGTCAAAACTGGCTTAACGACCATTTTCCTGGAAGATGGATAGGAACACACGGACCTGTTCGATGGCCACCACGATCCCCTGACCTCTCAGTTTTAGATTTCTTTTTGTGGGGTTATTTAGAAAACAAGGTTTATGTAAGGCGATACGAAAACTTATTTACTACTTTCTATTTACAATAGAAAATGCATTAAAAAGAATTTTTAAAGTTTGTCACACTTGTAGGACACATAATGGTCTACAATTTGAACAATATTTGTAGTTTTAATGAAATTATAATTATTACCTTTTACCTACTTCCTAATTTTTTCTGATGCTGTTACTTTGTTATTTCGTTAATAAATATTTGTTAACTTTTTCCATGGCTCCACAGCCACCTTCTCTTATTTCGATTGATCTGCTATACCATAAATCCGTTTAAAGAAAAATGCATTTTTTCATGTTATTTATGAAAATAAATATGACTTATGGTATGTTTTTGAAAAGCTCTCGACACGAAGAATAAGATGAAAAAATAATATATAGGGTGTCTCATTTAAAAAATAGTAGGTTATGCCAATATGTCAAAAACTATGACTCTCAGCAAAAATCTGAGTACGCCACTGAATTCTACGTGAAAAAATCTATAAATACCAGTTGAAACATTTTAAATATATTTTACGATAGCTGAGTTACAGGGGGTGTCCGAAAATGACAAATTTTCAAAATCACCCTGTAGCACGGAAACTAAAATGGTTAGGGCAAATCTGTTTGGGGCCTCTTTAGTTTCATCGAAAAGTAGCACGGTGTCGCGAAAACCGCATCTCTCTATCTCTACTCATAAGCTGGAAACCCCGTAAAACCTACGAAAATGGGACACCCTGTACATCCGTTTACTACTGTCGTTCTGAAAGAAAAATAAGTATTGAAAGAAAAATAAGTATTTTTGAGGCAATGCTCCGAAAGTTCTATTATATGTGCCTGGAAATCCTCGTTCATAGCAATCTTGTCCAATGCTTCGTCGATTGGAATACTGGGATATAACGATTTGAGATCTAGGCTTGCTATGATATCGTTTTTTTCAAGGACGATATCTCGTATAATTCGAGTGAAATGCTCCGAGTTTTTTACAAATGAATCAGCTTTTTCTACAGTTGGTTGCATAATTTCAGAAAGGTATTTCTCCAGTTTTTGTAGCGGCGAATTAACAGCACTAACAATTGGTCTGATAGGCGCCCCTGGTTTGTGTATTTTTGGTAAACCATAGAGGTTAGGACATCTGCTCGACTTTTCCCGTGGTATGATTTTTTGTTGAATTTCGGGGTTTATTGGTGAACTTTTTATTTTATTTTTAGTTGTTTTTTCTAGGTACGTTGTCGGGTCCCTTGGAACAGGCCTATAACAATTGTCTTGTAGGATATCCTGCATTTTTTGTACGTAATCTTGAGTATTCATAACCACAGTTACGTTTCCTTTATCTGCTGGAAGGATTGTGATGTCTTTATTTTTTCGAAGGTTTATTAGGGCCCTTTGTTCAGTGGCATTTAGGTTTTGTTTTGGTGTTTTGCTTGTTCTTAAAATTCTTGCCACTTCTTGTCGAATCTCCTCTGCTTTTGTTTCTTCAGAGGAGTCAAGGACAGCTTCCACTCCAGCTATTATTTCTTCTTTCGGGATTTCCTTAGGAGATATCGCAAAATTAAAACCCTTACTCAGTACGGATTTTTCACTTTCTGAGAGACTGTAGGATGATATATTATGTACTAATTTATCGACGTCTACTGATGATTTTTGTGGCTAACTCGACTTTCGTAGGAGATTGTCAAGGGACCCGACAATGTACCTAGAAAAAACAACTAAAAATAAAATAAAAAGTTCACCAATAAACCCCGAAATTCAACAAAAAATCATACCACGGGAAAAGTCGAGCAGATGTCCTAAACTCTATGGTTTACCAAAAATACACAAACCAGGGCGCCTATCAGACCAATTGTTAGTGCTGTTAATTCGCCGCTACAAAAACTGGAAAAATACCTTTCTGAAATTATGCAACCAACTGTAGAAAAAGCTGATTCATTTGTAAAAAACTCGGAGCATTTCACTCGAATTATACGAGATATCGTTCTTGAAAAAAACGATATCATAGCAAGCCTAGATGTCAAATCGTTATATCCCAGTATTCCAATCGACGAAGCATTGGACAAGATTGCTATGAACGAGGATTTCCAGGCACATATAATAGAACTTTCGGAGCATTGCCTCAAAAATACTTATTTTTCTTTCAACGGGCAAATGTATAAACAAATGGATGGTGCTCCAATGGGGTCCTCGCTATCACCAGTAGTCGCGAATTTATTTATGATATACTTCGAGAAAGAAGCTCTTGAGAAAGCAAGTTTAAAACCCAAATTATGGATTCGTTATGTGGATGACATATTTATTATATGGCAACATGGTCATGCAGAGCTCGAAAAATTTCTGACTCACGTAAATTCAATCCACCCCAGAATACAATTTACTCTAGAGCTAGAGGAAAACAACAAACTACCATTTTTAGATGTTTTGGTCACAAAACTACATAACGGACATTTCGAATACACCGTGTATAGAAAACCAACACATACAGACAGATATTTAAATGCAAAATCACATCATCACCCAGCACAAATTCAAGCTGTGGCAAATACTCTAATATCTAGATCCGTGCGACTAACTGAAACACAGACGAGACAAAACGAACTTAAGGTAGTATCTAGTGCTTTAAAGAAAAATGGCTACACAAATCGCACCATAGAGAAAGCTATTAATGCACAGGTTTCCCGAACAACGAACAATAAAAAATATGAGCCGGGAAAGCAACGAGTAGTCTTACCATATGTAAAAGGCACAACAGAGAGAATCGGAAGAATTCTGAGGAAACACAACATACAAACAATACACAAGCCACAAACAACTATAGGTAAACTACTCGGAAACCCAAAAGATAAAATCAAACTGGAAAACCACGGAGTGTACAGCATTCCGTGCCAGGACTGTGAAAAGTTGTACGTAGGGCAAACTAACAGGCGAATATCAGCAAGAGTGGAAGAGCATAAACTCAGCATCAGAAATAAACAAACAACCTCAGCTTTATTCCTACATCATCAGGAAACCGGCCATAAAATAAATTTCGATGGGTGTAGGGAGATTGCCAATATAGAACATTATAAGACCAGAATAATCCGAGAAGCCATAGAAATTGAAAAACAAGGTGATTTGAATAAAAGGGACGAATCATTAAAACTACCAACAGTATGGAAGACAATAATCGACAAATCTAAAATCGCAAAAACTCAAGCGCAATTAGCGCAACAACAACAGCACCATCCGGAAAACATAAATAACGACCAACACCTGCGCAGATATAACCTTCGGCCCCGAGTGGGGGTATAAAAGGAAGCGTCGCAGTCACCAACACTTCAGTCTCTATTCGGACGCGAGAAAGAAAGCTTCGAAAATGCCAAATGTGATTTTGGCGAAACGTCAGCAAAACTGTTCTTTTCAGAACGACAGTAGTAAACGGATGTACACCCGGAATGAAAACACATTGTATTTTTCCATCCGTGAAGGAGTAAAAACCAACATATATATATATATATATATATATATATATATATATATATATATATATATATATATATATATATATATATATATATATATATATATATATATATATATACACATATACATATATATAAATATATATATACACATATACATATATATATATATATATATATATATATATATATATATATATATATATATATATATATATATATATATATATATATATATATATATATATATATATATATATATATATATACATATATATAAATATAAATACATATATATATATATATATATATATATATATATATATATATATATATATATATATATATATATATATATATATATATATATATATATATATATATATATATATATATATATATATATATATATATATATATATATATATATATATATATATATATATATATATATATATATATATATATATCGAATAGAGACGCGAGAAAGAAAGCTTCGAAAATGCCAAATGTGATTTTGGCGAAACGTCAGCAAAACTGTTCTTTTCAGAACGACAGTAGTGAACGGATGTACACCCGGAATGAAAACACATTGTATTTTTCCATCCGTGAAGGAGTAAAAATCAACACATATATATATATAAAAGTCAATTCAAGTGCGCAAAACGAGTTTAGTGAACATTCTACATTGGCTACCACCTTACACCTACCACCCGCAAATGACAACGAAAATGCGAGGACCAATTTTTTTTTTCAGTAGGGCTAATTATAAACGCAGGAAACAAAATAAAAGGTTGTAGCTAGAAATTTCTGCAATACTCGTTAACAAATATTGTAACGAAATTTCCATAATAAACTGTGGAAATCTGCTTGCAGCATTGTAACAGTCTCCAATATGCAAGGGATGCATAAAAAATATCGAATAATTGATATTTTATTTAGAAAATATCGATATATATCGTCGATATTTTTTATAGGGATATATCGAAGTATCCATACTGAATTTTGCAATATTGAAAAAATATAGGTCTTTCAAAACTGTTGATAATTTTGACAAAAATGTAGGCTACTTTGTTTAATACCTTCGGATAGAAACACGCAAAAATTTCACACCGGTTCTGTCAGAGATTGCTTTAAAATGCCTGACACCCCCTGCTTCCTCTACTTCATCCGAAAGAGTAGCTTCCACAATAAATTGTATATCTTTAACATATAGCCATAAGGCTTGAAATAATTTGTGCAATTGAAACTGGTTGACTTACTTTATCCTTATTTCTTCTTAAGCACTTATCCATGCTTATTTTATAACATGAACATAAAACTTTTACAAAGACTACTTTCTTTTGTAATCCTAAATTCGTAAATCGTAATTAATGACATTTTCAGCAATTTTCCAATTTTAGGTTTTTACGATGACAGTTGACATAACGGTAAAAATTTAAAATTAAAAGAAGAAGACAGAGGCCTTGTTCCTTGTCTATACATAAAATAAAAAAGGACAGGGGTTTATTGCTCAATATATTAAAATTTGAAAATCCGAGTCAAGAATTTTAAAATGTGTTACCTACAAAGCATGTAGGCAGGGCCAGGACATTCCACCAAGTAAATACTGCATTACCCGGTTTTTACCCCAAAATCATTGTGTTAGAAAACTGCGAGAAAGAACTTTAAATTGCCCGTTTTTCTCGCAATTGTCCGGACATTGGCAGCTCTTCTTAAAACAAACGAGGAAATATATTCTTTTGAATCTAAACAAAATTGAATTTAGAACACCCTGTATATTACAAATTGCTAGCTTTTTAATTTGATAACCCTAAAGATCGATTAATTTTTTTTTATTTTTTAATGACATGGACAAAATGGCGTACAACTGCCGCCATTTTGATTTAGTCTACAGTCACACAGATCGATCGTGCAACAGCGTCTTCGATCGTCTGCAACCAACTGAAGCAAATTATCTCTAAATTGTTTTAAATTGACAATCGTAATCAATGGTCAATCAACATCAAGCATGACTAAGAGTCAGCGCCGATTTGAGATTCAAAAACTGTTAATTTTTTGGTCGACACTTGATGATTGTCACAACAACTGTAGACGCTCGATCGTATTTGGCAATGTTGATTGCACATTTCTATTGTAAAAGATTTAAAATATCGTAAAGATGAATATGAATAATCTAACAAATCAGACGTTTTGTAACTCCAATTTTATGTATAATTTATACTTTGGTTTTAAAGTTTGAATGCCAATCTCAAAATTGGTAAATATTAAACGACTGGCGGCACGTGCAATGTGACTGCCTCCTTATTTCTACGAAAATACAGCTGAGAACTTCCCCGGAATAAATAAAAAATCAAAACGTTTGCTATCGCTATCCCCATTATGTTTGAATTAACATCCACACATTAGAAAAGGTATTGAAAACACCATCAGTTTTTTTTGACAATTTTTTTGGACATTGTATAATTTTAATATTACTTGGGATTATTTGTTAAAAATATGTGTTATTAGTATTTCTAAACATTTTGGTATGATGATGCTAGGTTTTATGTTGAGAAATTGTTCTGAGCTTCCTCTTAATGTTATCCGAATCCTTTTCTGTGCTTTAGTTAGGTCTAATCTTGAATATGCTTCTGTTGTGTGGTCTCCCTTTTACCAAGTCCATGCAGATGCAATCGAGAGGGTCCAGAACAAGTTTTTACGCTTTGCTGCGTTCAAGCTTAACATTAATGTGGAGGATTATCACCGCTCCGATATGCTCCAAATATTGAAACAATACCCTCAGTGATAGGCGCTTGCTCCATGACCTGTGCTTTGTCTTCAAGATTATTAACGGCCAGACCAACTGCCCAGAGCTCTTATCATTAATAAAACTAAACGTCCCCTCTCGATCATTACGCCGGTATAACTTATTCTATGTAAAACACCATGCCACCAATTACGGTATGCATGCGCCTATTGACAGAACTCTTCGGTTTCTTAACGAACATCAAGATGAGCTTGATGTCTTCAATTGCACGCTGCCTGGTTTCAAGAGCGCCATTAAAAAATTGTTGCTTAATAGAAGGTAGATTTATTGTATATTTTTGAGATATGCTCATTGTTTGTACATTGTTCATTTAGTGTTTATTATTGAATTTGATATTGTAAAATGGTTTATCCGTTTATTTTGTAAAATAAATAAAATAAATAAATAAATATTCGCTTTATGTAACAAATAAATCAGTTTAAAAACATGATGGTTTCATATTTGTATCCTCCCTGTATAAAAATAAACTTTTGTCGTTAATTTTAATCACACTTAACAACAGTTTTTAAATCAAATTATCTATATTAGTAATAATCTTTCTAACTTTAAAATTTAGAAAAATGAATTGAAAACTAAAAAGTGAGAGGTCCTTTGTTTAGAATATTGAGTAGAAAAATTGAGGCCATTCGAAATTTATTGTCTGCATTGATTTGTGGTGTGACCAATACGACCATAAGTTCAGAGTGTAGCTGGTTGAGGTGATGTTCTGTTATTAAGGATGTCATTACTGCAACCTCATCATAAGACCACTTCATATCGAAGATCTTTTTCATACGATGTTTCAAAAATACAATAATCTACCAAATCATTTAATGATCCTGTCTACACCGGCCTTAAGAAAGCAAGTAAAAAGTCTGCTTTTAAATTCCTAAATTCTTAAATCATAAACTTCTATTTTTTCACATATTTTTTGTAAGCTAATAAACTATAGCTATAATTAAAAATGCCTACTAAATAAGTATACAAATCCAATATTCTTAATGACTGCTACTTGAAACTTTTAAGTAGGTTACTATATTGTATTATTATATTGTATCGTTTTTTGTCGTTAGACTTTATTTAGTTTCAAGAGTAAGTTGAAACGCGCTGCTCACTGCAGTGAATGCGAATTCTACTCTCTTTCATATAATCTTTTTTTCTCAGTATATACAAAGCATACATTATAGTTATTATTATTATCATAAACTGTACTAGTTATTTTTAGTAGAAATAGGAAATTTTTGAATTAATACATACCACAATAGGTCCTTTATAATTGGTCACCTTTAACCAATCATACCATTCTTTAATGCAAGCATTAAGGACTCGTCTAGTTAAATGTGCTGTGCTTGGGTCAGTTAAATGTGTTACCAATGCCCACATAGGATAAGCGCTCGCTTCTAGTTCGGCACTAAATGCAGCATAATAAGTGTTAGGCTCAAATTCTATATGCTGGTTCAGTTCTCTCTGATTAACATTCATGCCTAAAAAAAATTACAATTCCATAAACACTAGGCAATAAAAATAAAAGCAAAGACAAATGACCATATATTTTTTGCCTTAACACGTTCTATGAATAAATTGGTCATTCCACCTCAGACACTGTTAAATTATCGTTGCATCAAAATCATGAACGCAAATCAGTCACTTTCTTTACAAATTTGTGTTACAAATAAAAGAGCTTTTGTATACTTTACTCAGTATATTAAGGTAAAATATTGCCATGAAACAGCGTTCTTGATAAAAACGACAAATGAACTACCTACATATTTTTTGTACTATATAACCTTCATTGATCCACGTCTTATCAAGATAATTTTTTTTTGATCCCTGCTTTATACTTCTCAAGTATTTTCGTCGCCAGCAAACAATTTCATCGTTTTCCAGTAATAGTAGTTTGCGGTTATGTTTTTCCCAAGCAAAAATTCATATTTTTTTTAGTTATCCATAAGAGGTTTCTAGTGTACAAAGGAATACTGTCATCTTGGCCAAGCTCCGTCAAAATTTTATCTAGAGTAGCTATTTCTTTATTAAAATAAAAGGAGTGAACTTTTCTTCGAATTGCACATTTAGTGTCTTTATCAAGGACTTTTGTTGGTCTTCCTGGAATTGGGAGGTACCATTTGACCTGCTACCTTTCTCTGCCGCAATAATTTGAAAACGGTGGACTTTCCAATTCCAGTCATTCGGCAACATCTTTCAACAATTTCTTGTACAGTAAAACTAGGGTAATCGTGTTTTATGCAATCGTGTACATTTAAAATAATGACTTTTTTCACTCACTGATAGTGGAAAATTATTAGAAATCTTTTCGTTGGAGTGAATGACGCCATTTTATAAATATTCTTATAACACTAAGTATGGCAACAGCAAACACTAACATGTTTAAAATAAAATTAAGTATTTATAATCTGTGTTTTATTACCTGTCTCCATTAAGTACTATCCTATTATAATATAATAATAATTAATGTAATCTATAGAGTACGAAAACCTCATTAGGTTTGCAGAAGGACAGGGATTTAAAAGAATCTTTATTATTATTTCTATAAACAAAATTTAAGTACGTCTACGAACGACCCCAAAATTCAGCCAAACTGAACAGAATTCCCCATTTTATTACTCTATACATTTCTGAAACAGACTATAATGAAAAATAATCTAAGGTTACACTTATTCAGATCTTAATGACTAACATTATTTTAAATATCGTTGCCATGTTTTTGTAATTATCCTTTTTTTTTCACAGCTAAGCAAATGAGTTTTAAATAAATGTTAAACGTAATCAGACTGCGGCAAAATAGCCTAAGTTAAGCGATGTAGCTGACTTATAGGGATCTCAAGAACCACACTTCGAAGGGTCATTGAGAGGCTCTAAAATCATGGTACTCCTGTGTATAGAAATGCTAGATAATAAAGTCCACAGAATTCTATATGAAATAAAACAGCTCCTAGAAATTGGTAATTTTAAAAACTGCGGCATTTCTGAAAATATCCTCTAACATGTTTTACACAAAAAGGTGTACTGAATAATGGATACGATCATATCAGGAAAACGGTCAGTCGGAGCGACATTTACTAAGTATACCTTTTTTGAATAAAAAAGGGGAAAATACATAATCTTTAAAATTTAAGCTAATACACTGTGTCATTTTAAATAGATTTAATATACCGTAAGTGGCGCCCTAACTAAGAACACATTTGAATTTGTCGCCACAAAGAACCGCCCTAATTATAATAATAGTAACTACCGACTCGAAATAACGGACTGTCCGTTGAAAAAACGGACGTAAGGCAACCCTAAGGTAATAAATTAGTTCAGTAAGTAATAAAAATTTGACAGGGAGCTAAGTAGTATGTACAGGGTAAGTCAACAAACACATTTGAAATATTATGTAATAGATCATGTAAAAATTTCCGCGTAAATATGGGAGTAAAAAATCTAGTGCAACAAAAAGTATTAATTTTTTTATTTTATAAATGGAATTCCCTGTATATTAATTTTTGATTTCTGGTTGTAATTTTAAAATTTTTTTCTTAAAGGATAGATGTACAAGGATATTAAATATAAATTGGACTTCCATTTAACGTTTTTGCTTAATGAGGTAGAGAAAAATGATATATATAAAGGTTGTAGAGTATGTCACGTAGTTCTTTTTATATTTTAGGAGTAAAAAATTCCTTATCATCAAATGTTTTATTTAAAAAAGTAATTTGCTCCTGTTAACTTACTGCTATGTTATTTTCGGTAGCTACTGTGATTGCAGCAAATTAAAATAAACAGAGGGATTGAAAAACGAAAAAAATATCTCAAAAATTACTACAATTTGGTATCACTTAAATTTTTTGTGATAGTTTGACCAAAAATATGCACAAGTGCCATCACGTTAATTGTGATGTTAATAATGTGAAGATTGATAGTGCATATTATTTTTTTTAAAGAAAATAAATCATTTCAATGGCAACATAATTAAATGCTAATACTCCAGGCGGTAATAATAGTTTAATAATTCGACTTGAGGGGTCACGAAAAACGTATTATTATAAAACACTTCTCATGTCAACGCGACCCCTTAATTGCAAATTATATACAAGTTGATTTTTGTTCAATAATTCGTTTTCTCTTTGTCATACGATAAATATGGCGGTATATAAAATACAAGCTCATAAAATTTTGTAAAAAAAACATTTCTATTCACTTTTTACCACGAGCACTATCGCTGGAGCAACCACTTTTAGCTGACTGATGCGTTTTATTTACTGGCATATTGTTAGGTGTGCTATGTATAGGTTAATATGCTCAAAGCGCATCAGTCAGCTCAAAGCGGCTGCTACGGCGATAGTGCTGGTGTGACGTAAAAAGTGTACAAAACCTTTTTGTAGAGAATTTTATAAGCTTTTATTTTGTCATATTTATGATATTACAAAGGGAAAATTAGTTATTGCACAAAAACCAAGTTCTTGTAACTAATTTGCATGTTTTGGGGAACGCGATTTCATCGGGGGTGGGAGAATTTTAATATGGTTTTCGTGACTCCCTAAATCTAGCCAATAAACAAAAAAATAGTATTTTTTCCATATTTCACACGATTTTGTAACCCCACCGCCTGGAGTATAATATAATATTTGGTATAAACTAGTTTTTCTCAAATACTTTGCCCTACTTTTACGAGTCTTAATGTTTATTTTTGTTAAGTGTATTTTCGTATAATAAAATAGTAGCTTCAGCCTTATGTTTTGTTGATAATTTATTTGCCTTAATATGTTTTTTAAGTCTTGGTAAGTACTTGTTATTAAGTTATATTATACCTACTCTAATAATATCTAATAAGTACCTAATAACGTGTTTAAGAAACAAAGTATCTTTTTAGAGTAACAAGTTACTTTTAAAGAGTAACTACAGTTACTATGTATCTAATATACTTGTATCTTGCATCTAGATTTCATTTTTTCAATTACTTTTCAGCTCTGATCCCTGTAATGTCAAATTGCTTAGCTCTAGTATCTGAGATGAGTTAAAGGCCAAGAAGTTTCGGGACACGTCTTCCCCGGAGTCCTAATAGAAAAGGCTATACACAATTTGATGTGTAAAAAAGCAACATATCTAAACCAACGTTTAGGTTATAATGCAAATCTTAAAGCAATTTCCTCGAAAAACTACATAAAAAAGTTTGCTACCACAGCACATAGCGAAAATGCCATGGCGGCACCCGAGGTTTGCTCATAAAAGGACCCTTGCCAAATGAAATATGTGGACGTTAAGCATTCTCTTATCAATTCAATTAAGATTGGATTAAAGTTTATATGCTGAAATACGCCAGAAATTATAGAAATGTATACAGGGGTTCAACATCCAAACTAACTAAAATATCACCTCGATCCAAAGTAAAATCTTTAAGCTTTTTTACGAAATGTTTAGAGTTTTTGATATAAGAATTAAATCGTCTAATATAAAATTCACTATGGAAATTAAGTCAGATGATACCATTTCCTTCCTTGATGTGATAATACAAGACCAAGGGAACGGCACCCTAGGTCATACTCTTTACAGGAAGCCGACACATACGAATAGATACTTAAATGTTAATTCTCACCAACATCTATCTCAAAAGGAATCGTTCATCGATTCATTCGTCTTTAGAGCTATGTCAATATGTGATGCAAATTTAATTCCGAACGAAACAGAAAAACTGACTGAAGCTTTAAAAGCAAACGGATACTGCGCTGAAGATATTAGTCGTTCGATTAGGTATTATAATAAATCCCAGATCTAAACCAGTATTAGACACTCAACCCTCAAGTAGTGCAGTTTCACCTTTTATTCAGTGCACCACAGATAAAATTGCAAGTGTTCAGCGGAGATCCAACATTCGCACAATTTTTAGTACACACAAAAAGATTGGGCAATGCTTAAGGACATTATAAGATGTAATTTCTTTGCAATCAGAAGGAATTTATTAAATTCCTAGTTCCTGCGGTAAAGTGTATATAGATAAAACTGGATGGACTGATGCATAAGTAAGAAACAAATAGTTAAATCCGCTGTCACTGAACACTAGCACTCAACAGGACACATGGTTAATGTAAAAGATACCAAGGTTCTTGTATTAGTCTCGGCTTAATCCTGAACGAGAAAGAAAATCTATTGAAATTATAAAGCACCCTGAAAATCACAATAGATACGCGGGCTGCGTACTACATCATGCGTGTTTATTAGCGAAAAGTTAAAATTTGATGTAATAGAGAAGACAGTTAACAATTATATTCATTTATTTCTTTGGAAAAAAAATATGTTGAATATTATTATTTGTGGTTTTTATAAACCTCCAGTTTTAGAAAATGACATTCTTAGAATATTTCGAAGAAAAACTTTAACATTTTAATGAATTGCGTGCAATGTTTGTGTATGTGGGATATGAACATTAACATTCTTCAAAAAAATAACATTAAAAGTAGATTTTTTAAGATATTTTCAAAAAATAATTTTAAATTATGTAATGTGAATACCCCAACACGTGAAGTGGGTAAAACTAACAGTTTAATAGATCACATTATAACTAATCTGAATTATAAGATAAATTTAAAGTTAATACCCAGCCATAAGTGATCATATTATTCAAGCTATTGACATTGCCCTACAACAAAAATTTTTTTAACAAATTCATACATATAAATTTGAGATAGAACAATTGAAGACCAAGTTAAGAAATTGAGACGCGATCAAAAATTCAATAAAAAATGCAGATAAATTGTATGATAATTTGGAAAATGTTTTTAAATCCTGTTCTCATAAAGTAAACTTAAGAACAAAAAAAATACAAAACCTTGGTTACTACAGAATTAGAAAAATTAATAAAGACTCGTAACAAATATTATTTAAACAAAAAAAAAATCTGAACAACTTACACCATGCACAAATTTGTACCGAATACAATAACTATGTAAAGAAATGATTAGGTCAACAAAACAAAAATGTTTTAAAGAACAATTTAATTCCTTTGACCAGAAAAGTATATGACCAAATATTACCTATCTATTAACACTCACACGCAACAAGCAAACCAAACATTGAATATCTTTTAATTGTCGAAAAAAAAATAACAGAAGAAAATGGGATGTGTGAAGAAATGAATAACCAGTTTATCAAAATTGCACAAAATGCATGTAAAAAATTAAAATACCACGAATCAGAACCAGAGCCAATGCAAGAAAATTGTATGTTTATGGATGAAGTGAGCATAACTAACGTGGCTATAGAAATTATTGATAACCTGAATTCAAGAAGATCAAGTGGACATGATAATATTTCTATAAGCTTATTAAAACAGTCAAATTCAATTAACTCCAATTTTAACACATCTAATTAATTTATCTTTTAAAACAAATATTGTTAAAAAAAAATGAAAATATCTTTTCGTTTTTCGTTTCGCCAATATATAAAGGAGGCAACAATATTAATCTAAAATATCTGTATTACCAATTCTATCAAAAATTCTAGAAAAAATAATACACAACAAATTATTAAATTATTTAAAAATTAAATATTTACTATTCCCTGGTCAATATGGGTTTAGAAACTCTAGGACTAAGAGACTTCAGTTATTGATATTTTAATTGATATTCAGTTAAAAACTGATCAAAATAAAAAATGTTGTATTTTATCCTTAGACTTGAGCAAAACTTTTGACACAATTAATTATATTTTATTAAAAATTAGATACTACATCGCAGAAGATTTAACAATTATGTTTTAGTTGGCTACAGTCTCACAAACGAACCTTAAATTTTGAAAAATCTTGTTTTATATTATATTAAGCAAAAATCATATGTGATCAAATGAAGCCAATTAAATTCAACCAAAAAAAAAATATTAATTATAGCAGGTGCACTAAAATAAATTTTTAAAATACCTTAGAAAAAGTATATCTCCTCTAGTAGGAATTCTATATAAAATTCGTTGTAATATACCATTAAAATTTATGAAAAATATTTATTTTGAATTAATATATTCAAAATTGCAAAATTTAATTTTAGTTTTGGGATCTGCTAATTTTAAAGTCGTGGCAACGGCGTCTTATATAGAAGAGCCCGACACCACAACAAGGTCAATATTAAAAATTAAAAAAGTACACAACTTTGTTGTTTTAAATAGTAGACTTTCTTCTTTTTGTTTTTAAAAATACCTTTAATACTAAATGAATAAAAGTTAACGTTTAAAAGAGATGCTATTATTTAATTCACGTAATAAATATTATTTACCAAAAATGTATAATACTGATAAAAATACTTGCCTTGAAACATAGCAAGAAATCCAAACCACATTTGTAATAAAGTATCATCGGACATAAACTTCAAAGCTACAGGCCTGTGAGATAAAACATTGTTTAAATCTGATACGAGAGGCCAATAACAATGATCCTTCATAACGGATTTGGCACAGTCCACTACATAATGGAGGTTCTCATTAGGATCTAAAAAAAAACTTAACATATAGATATGCATAAGCGACAATAATATTGTTCCAATTAAATCATGGTTGGGATTTTTGCATGTCAGTAAAGTAATGAAAACCTGTATTATATACCAGGATCGTGCGGTACACTATGAAATGCAATCTACTTCAAATCTCTACTCGTTGTCTATATGATGTTTACACAGATTTTTTCTCGTAAACTATATAAACTAGAATTTTTAATACATTATCTTCTTAAGTTTACTTATTTTTCGTATAAATATTTTCACAGCTAGTTATTTAAAATCTAAATATTAAATAAACATAAGCAAATACTAAAGCATACAAAAATGGTACAGATATTCTGAGTAAGAGAGTCAACCCATATAATATTGTTGTAGAAGCATATGCTTTATAAAACCAATGGACGTATCTGCAATAAATAGCAAATCAGACCATTCATATGAAATATAGTGCCGCATAAAAAACATTTTAATGAAGGACAACCTTCACTAAAATGGCAGCTCAATTTATATGCGGAGGATGCTATGTAGATGTGTGCACAGTGGAACAGTGGACCATGTAACTTATAAAAGGTCCTTGAAATAATTAATAAAAAGACAGGACTCTATTGCATCATTAAATAAAGAAAAGTGGAGAATTTTGGCCAAATAAAGCGGAACAAACATCGATACAGGTTACTTCAATTCATACTACAAGCAAACATATTTGGAAAACGAGGACTAAACAGAAGAAAAATTTCCTAGCTCAAAAATGAAAGATGCTTGCTAAAATTAGGAATAGAAGAATGCTAATAACAAAATACACTTTAAAAAAGTCAAAACTAAAATATGAATAGTTAACTAAGTTCCAAAAAAAGTCTTTGCCTGCCTTTGATCTTTCAGATTCTCTGTTAGATATATAGAATGTTTCTTGCTTATAATAACTTTAATGAAAGATGAAATATAATACGCCCGTCATCTGTCACATAATCTAAAGTGCAGCACCAACTGACGAATTGAAGTATTTACACGTTGTCTGCATATATTACATATTATACACAACCGACGCGTTCTTTACACCAAAACGTAGACAATATTTGTTGACGTGTAAATTCCCATTCCTGTTATATACTAATAGATGATATTCAAATAGGATTTGTTTGATTGCCTCTGTATGCTAACCATATCTTTTATTTATAAAAAAGCTCTCTTTATTAGCAAATATTTTTTGTATGGAGTGTTTTATTGAAAATATTGCGTCGATGATTTTGCTATAGTTTCGTCGATTAAAGTATCAAGAGTGTGACAGTGGGATGAATATACATTATATCATTTATGAAGTCAGAAATATCACGAGTGAAATATTTTACTTGAGATTCAATTAAAGCCCCCCTGATCGAAATGTGAATTGTTTAACTTCAAAATAATGTCTCTGAATCATATTTGAAATCTTTAATATTCTACTTTGGGTTAAAGTAAATGGTTTTTTAAAAAATACTTAATTGATTACATGAAACTAGTGCAAATACATTCCAACAGTGATCCATTTACATGAAATTAATAATAAACATAGAATTACTTTCACCAGAATAGTTTAAAAATAAAAAAATAAAAAATAAAAATTGTTATAGCTAAAAAGCTGCACCTACCAAAATCTAAATTGAAATAAAAAAAATTAAACAAAAACGATAATCATGTGTCACGATAAAACGGGTCAGTAATGCGAGATTTAATGTGGGAACTACATTTTATTTCATTGAATAAAAAAACAGAATCAATTCTACTATTTGATAATTTCTATAGAAAAAACAAACCCAAATTGACTTTCTAAAGAGGTCAAATTAAAGCAATTCAGTAAACTATGCTGGCTAGAAAAAATTAATAACCATTCGAATAAAAGGACCAGATGATATCCCGAATATATTTTTAAAAAGTTCTATATACACTTTATCAGAGCCTTTGCAGCTGGTCTGCAATATGTCACATACATAATATCGATATTTAAAAAAGATCTTAGTGATTGTTGAATCTCATGAAATTACACTAAGAGCGGTAAACGCGTTTTCTGCTTAGTACGAAAGAAAAGGACGATAATCGCTCTCTATGAATATGGCCTTCGCCAAGAAAACGAGTTGTTAAAGTCTCCGTCATTTATATCGCTTTTTTTGTTAAGTTAATAGAGCAGCATTAGTCCAAGTACAAACGCTTATTTAATTAACATACAGTTCATTTAGTATCGTATATAGTGATATATAAATTAGCGTAGTGTGTGCAATCAGTAAGCAATGGCTAAGTTGTTTGATGCTATGATAAATGACCATACTGTCCTAGACCCGTGTTGGTATTATATATAAAGATCAATTTGGTTTCTGTCAAAGTAAATCTACCTTTAATAATATCGTACTTTATGCAACTGACATTATTGAGGCCATGAAGTTGAGCGTGCAGACTTTAGTAAGGCGTTTGACAGAGTTAATTTTGAGCTACTTCTGACTAAATTTAAGGACACGTGGTTTTCAGAACAGCTGATTTATTTGGCTAAACTCTTTTTTTAAAGGGTACATCCCAGGTCAAAATCAAAAATATTTTATATGAAACCTGTAATGTTTATTCCGGATTGCCTCAGGGGTCTGGTAACACTGCTTTTCATTTTGTTTGTTACTGATATCATGGATACCATTAAATATTCGACTGTCAAGATACTTGCAGTTGATTTGTAAACAGACTTACATTGAGATTTTGAGCTCTTTCAAGTACTTAGATATTCAGACTGATTGAAATTTAAAATTATGTATACGTATATTTGTAATCTATTACTTATTAAATAGATTACAAATATTACAAAATATAAAAATGAAGATTATTCTGGATATGGATAGATACCCAAAAATATTTTAAGCTAAAAAAATTAAATTAGCATATTTGCTGAATAAAATTGCATATGAAGGGTTTTAAAATGTTAGTTTTTTTTTTATTAAGGAAATGTAGCACAGTATGGTCTCCCCTTTCTACAGGTGTCATTCTAACAGTACTGAAAAATTACAAAATCGCTTCGTAGGTATGCTGCTTTTAAATAAAATGTTTCAATGCAGAACTATCACAAAATTGATATATTAAAATCATTAGACTTTGTTACCCTAGGAACTAGACTTGTTATTGTTGATTTTTGTTTTGTTATAACATAATTAATGGTTTAACGAATTTAGATGACTTATTACCTCTTATTAAGCTCAATGTTACTAACTGAAACCCGAATGGACTATGTATTATTCTCTATGTTAAATATCATAGTACCAATTACGGTTTAGAGTTCTATCAATATATATGTATGTATGTATATATATATATATATATATATATATATATATATATATATATATATATATATATAAAGAAAAGCTCTAAATGTGATCATTAATGTGATATGTGTTTTTTTGTTCCAATATTTATTATGTTCCGTCATTTTGTTAAGTTTTATATATATATATATATATATATATATATATATATATATATTGTGTTATTATGTTGTAAAAATGGAATCTTTCGTTAATTAAATAAATAAATATAAGTATTAAGGACCGGATATATTGAGATAAACCAGCTAGATTTTGGTTTGAAAAAAGAGACCAAAACTCAGAACTGTAATTTAAATTACTATTTTCAGCTTTTTGAGTTCGTATGATAGTCTTTATTAAAGAAAAATTAGTTTTTCTAAAATTAAATGTTTCAATTTCATTTTTACCAATTTTAGATTGCTTGTAATGCTTTATATTATAATTTATAACAAACCTTAATTCTGGAAGGAACATTTATATTTTTATATTGAAAATCACCATAGACGCCGAAAAAAGGAGCATTAAAAACTCCAAAAAAACAAATCGTTCATTCCGAAGAACATGGTATAACGCTAAAGCCTCACAAAATTGTTTATAATAGTCATTTATAATTATGAGGCAATATAAGGGACAAATGTGAGGATCGTGAGCAAGTAAATTGTGATCAGAAAACAAAATCGAGTAGCTCTCAGGTATAACTCCAACTAAATACACCATTCTTTAACCAAGTCTTATTAATACCAATTACGTAATAACAATTAACACTAATTGAGTCATATATTTATCATTAGTGTGAGTAATATCTTACCGAATATAAACCAAACTTATCTTATCTTTTGTATGTGGTTTGCTAGCTTAGTGGTAGAGTGCCCGATTAGAATTCGAGAGATGATGTGTTCAACTTCCGGTTCGGGCGATGACTTTTTTAATAAAAAAAATTTATTTTAAAAATAGGATTGCGTTTTAATTAGCGCTGGTTGGGTCTTTTTTCTGGGTTCACTTAAAAAAGTGAATTTATATAAAAAAAAATCGGACTGCGTTTTGATTAACCTTGGTTAGGCCTTTTTTTTCAGTTGATGTAAAAAAGTGAATTTATATAAAACAAGTCATGAAATTACCTAGCAGTTAGCCTCTCGTTGAATTGTCAGCGCGAGCGGGAGTAAACAACAAAAGTTGCATCCCTAGATTATGGTCTGTTTCTTTAGTTCCTGATAAAAACTAATTTATCTGGGGGAGTTCTCAGAAGCAATAGGTTTTTATTTATTTATATCTCGTCTATCAGAACGTAAATGATTATTACAGTTTCACATGGAGCATATGGTCAATACTCCTTCAGATGCAGTGGGCGCATAGACGTATTAAAATTTATCGTCGCAGCAGACAAGCCGTTGTTACCATTATGTAGTTGATTAAGAAGCGGAGATTAGAATAAATAGTGCAAACAATCTGCTTTTGTCACAATATACTCTAATTTAAAATAATTTTCATGAATATTTTTAATTATTTCCAAATGCCAATAAAATTAAGATCAATTACATCATAAACCCTGTATATTTGTATTTGAATGTGTTTATTTGCCACCTTCACGTTGTTTCCCGTAACTTTTGTTTTTAATACCTCTGTATTTTATACTTTTTCTAGGAAAAATCCCATATGCAATCTCGAGTCACTTTTAATATGGTCCAAGGTGTGACCTTAGTTTATATTGCTGTACCCATAATGTCTAGAAGGCAAAACCGACACGAGATCTACTACGCAACCGAAAATCAACACTTATGTGTAACAGCCAATATTATAAGTTGTCTTTGAGCACGCTGACCTTGTAACACACGGATGGACGGAGGAACTCTGGAAGTGGAAAACTGAACCCAGAACCAGTAGGACGTTGGCAGCGGCAACCAGACAGACAGGAGGACGGGACAAGAGTAACACCAATCAGGTAAGATGACTACACCACTAATGATATTTTTCTTTTCAGATATCCCAAAAAAAAAAACTTACCTTCAGTCGACGCAGGGACCCGAACTAGGCTCAACGTAGCTAAGCGTACGATCTAATCTGTTCATTTAAACAGGCATTACTGCATACCATGTGAAAAGGCAGTTAGTTTAAATATCAGACAAAATTATCGATATAATCCCGATTTTGTTGATTATGAGCATTTCGTTCCACTGACGCTCAAGAATAGCTAAGTATATAATTCTTCATACAATTTTAACTCAAATACTTACTATTAGGACAAAAATGATGATTCTCCAGCTGTCAAGATCGGGTTCCACAATCAAGAAAAAAAAACTACCACTGCCAGGGATACTAGAGTATGCAAAGTGTACTTTATATACTATAATATATATTTTATATACATCGCATTCTGTCAGTGAATAAGTTTTAGAGGCGTTAAACCATTGAACTCTATACTACCTAAATGGTAAGGACCCGTCGGTCTATAAAAGCAAGGAAAATACACTTTTATTCGGTTAAATGAAAATACAGGTACAATATTTTATAAAAAATTATTTTTATACCTCTAATTTGGAAGAAAATAATAGAGCATATTCTCTAAAAATAACTGCAAATATAGGTTTTAATTGTTTTTCGGGCATGTAGGAAAAAAGATTGCAACATTGAGTTGTATTTTGTCAAAAATAATAATATTTTTCTGTTTTAGCCAAACATAAAGCTTACAGATGTATGAGAATATAATAATAAAGTATATTTTAAAAGCGTAAAGTTGAAATTTTCTTTGTTCCACTTTAGTCAGAATCAGAAGGATTTTAAATGCGTGATATTTTTTTTGTTTCTGAAAATTTTATAACGAGTTATTAAATTATTCCAAAACGTAAAAAGAATTTTTTAAAAACTGAAGATAAAAGCTTTTTAACTGAAGATAAAAGCTATTATTATAGTATTATTATATAAGTATTTAGGTGTGCCCTTAGTGTTGTAAGTACAAACATATAAATATAGAAGGATATTTTGCTGCGCATTCGCCACATTAAAAACAAAAATTCTGCAAATGTATCCCACTAAAAATAATTATGCCAGTTTGTATAATTTTGCGGCTTAAATTAGGCTAATAGTGTATTTATAGATAACTTCATATTATGTAAAAAGATATTATTATACAGGGTGCGTCATACAATTTTTTGGAGAACTATTAATAAATATATTTGCTTAAAAATTCAGTAGTAGAAAACACAAAAATAAAATTAAAGTAAAAATTATAAATTTACTAATATGGATGATACCTAACAGTGATATCAGATTTGACAACCAGTCAGGAATAACGCGCCATAAGGTTAGGACATTTAGCAGCATCAACAATGGTTTTGATATTGGTGGGTTTGAATATGTACAAGTTCTAACAAATTGTTTATCAGTCGTAGGATAGCGCAATTGGTTAGAGCAATGAGATAGAGATCCAGAGATAAGGGTTCGATCCTCGCTCGTACGATAACTTTTACTGTCGATTAAATATTTCTAAAAAATATTTCACAGTTCAACTGATAAAATATCTATTCTAGATGATTTATTAGAGATTTCTATAAAATATGTTTTTTACTATTTTCTCCATATTCGCATGAATAATAAATTATTACTCCTATTTATTATTGCTACAAACTAAAATTATCTATAGTTATGAAGAAAAATATTTCAGAACTGCTGCTGTTCAGCGACTGCGATACCGTTTTCCTTGATATATGGGGAATTAAAAAAAAGTAGTATTTACAACTGTCAACATCAAAATTATTGAAAGTTATTGTCTCTAGAACTCGCCTCCTTTCAGCTCCTGATCTATATCATACAGAGACATACTCAAAGGTATTAAATAATGACCATGAAATAATATATTCAAATGAACCTATAGAATCAGTTATTAAACTTGACATGTAGGTATTCATATCTGATTCAAGGAAAAAAGACACGGTACTTACGGTGTAAGGTATTTCGTATTAATATCTTGCTCATCATACTCTTCAAACTAACTACCATTACATGTAGCAGATTTAGCTGCTCTGTCATTCTCAATGCCAAACTTTCGTTGCTGAACAACTGGACACTGACATGGACCACCCGGTTACTCAATGTGTCAGGATCAGCGCTGTTTTCTAGCATGATGCTTATGCGACTATAGTGAAGTACAAAAGCTCTAGTTAAGGCTTCTTTGTAATCCGGATCTGGAAGCATATTGAGCAAAAGACAGACTACCTAAAAATAATGAAGGTGATGGAAAATATATCATATTATTATATAATTTCGTTTAAATTTAGGTTATATGTAAGAATAGCTAATTAGCTAAAATATCGCCTATTTGTATATAGATTTGGAAATGAATTAATAGAAGGCAATTAATATTGTTATTATTATAGATGTTTTAAAGAAATAATAATAATAATTAGTTTCTACTAGAATTGGAAGCAGAAGAAACTAATTATTTGTAAGATTTGAACACATATTGAGCAGCAATGAAAGTGAATCAAAATATAGCACGTTACTACAAAAAAAGCTTTTTTCAGGATTACCAAGTGGCAATTCTAAAAATATATAATTTGGCAACTAGCCCGATATATTGATAATTTTCTTTAATACATTAAGTGTTGCCAATGTACATTGTGAAAGGTTTCTGACAATATATATTTAATGTATTTTAATTTCACGTACACCAACATCATAACAGGGATACTATGACCCCTATCTGGAACATCTTCTGGATCGCAGCAGACAGAATGATCCATTTTGGTTAAATGACGATAGCGATTTTGCTTAGTTAATGGCGGCCTGATGATCCCTAAAAAGAGCGAAACTGAGATCGTTGTTTGACCAAAATGGATCATTGTGTTTGCTGCAATGCAAAACATGTTACAGACAGGGATCATAGTATCCTTGTTATGACGTTGGTGTAGTGGAATAAAAATATATTAATTTATTGCTCCCAAAGTCAGGAGTCACCAGTATAATTGGGTATTCAACCTTAGTTCAATATAATGGTTTTAAAATTTATCATATCCAGCCAAAAAGTACGTCGGATAAAGCTGTTTTATCATCAAAAAATTTAAATTTTGCATAATTTCCTTAAATTCAATGCGTGTGACATCAGAAGTCCGTGTTTTAATAATTCGAAGTTATGTAGTTTCGAACAATGGCAACAAATGACAATTCATATTAAAAATGACTGTTTAATATAAATTTTCCGAGAAGTGAAAGCATCACAGTAAGTATAAATCGTAATAAAATTTACCTAAAGTGGTTACCACACCCAAAATAATAAGGTATTTACGCTAGTGACAAATATTTTTCATAAGAAATACCTAGTTTTCTCACAACTTTATAATTAAGATTTTTTTTCCTGTTTAGCAGTTTTGTATAAACATATTTTTTTAGTTCTGGAAGAGAAAGTTTCACAGATAATACCAACATATATAATAAGCTCTTACCTAAGAGTTTTTTTAATTTGGTTGTGATTTATTGTGTGTTCATTACTGATCTAATGCTAATTTTAACATCAGTTTGTTGTAAAGTTGTTTCAAATTTAGATAATAGAAAAAACTTTGAAATATTGCCCATTAGGAATAGATCTCGTTTACTTAATCTAAATGCAAACGCCGTAACCGGAGTTCCAAGTTTTCTCCTAACATACCTCAACAAATAAGGTGAAATGTTATTTATATAATAGTTTTGTGAAACCTTAAGATATTTAATATTACGTTGAGGAAGTCCTACCTTAAAGTATCAAATGCAAAAACTGCAAACGCTTTAAACAAAGCTATAAAACAAACATAGTTCAAATACGGAAATTAAACAATTTAGAACAAATAAAACTAATTTATTGCATACATAAAAATATAAAAGGTCTTGATCTCACTTATCAAAGATCAACAAATACATTGTATTCAATACAATAAAGTATATTTTGAGTTTGGATTTTCATGGAGACAGAGCGAGTAACGACTATGTAAATATTAACTAGTGGAATAAAACGAAATGGAAAAAAAATATTCTCATTTTAACATTCGGTAGAAATGTTTCTTATACAATAATTCAGCGCCATGCACTATAGAGTTTAAAATATATGAAGAAATAAAAATAAAAGGATTATTTGTCCGGCACAGTGACGTTATTTTTACCTTCAGAGTTACTTCTAGTATTGGCTACTGAATCGATGTTTCGAATTATTTAATTGAGTCGATAAATCGAATCACGTAATTTTACTATTTCGAATCGATGACTCATTACTCATTTCATTAGCACACACTTCGCCACTGTTCGCCAGTCCTATTTCAGTATATCGTTTGCTGGTTTATCGGTCTGGCGTCTCTTGCTCTTGCCTGAGATTCGATTCATCAGCTGGAGTCTTTTTTTGAAACACGGCGTTTCGCAAGCTAGTTGGAGGGAGTAGGCCATCGCAGGAGTTATCTACCTTGTGCTTGGCTCGATTCGCATTTCGTGTTTGTGTATTGTCTGCTTTGATTGGATTCGCTGTGTTGAAATTGTCTGCAGGGTAGCAGTATGTACAAATGTTTCAGGCAGATGGTCGCTCCGAATCAGTAGCAGCTGCTTTTAACCTGGATTATTATATTAAACATTTTTTTCTGACCTGCGCACGTTAATGTAATCATTGATAAAATATTTTACTGTATTTATTTCGAAGATTGATATTTTTTGCGGTCATACACAAAACTATAACTGCGGTTATTTGTTGGTAAAACATTTGAAGGTACTTGATTTCAAAGATTGACATTATAGGCCCAATCCGGCGGCATCTCTAGTTTTAATGAATAATTTGCAACTATTGGCCATCAACTGTTGATTCAAGAAGTATTGTAATTTGGCCAATTTATCTAATACAAACTTTGAAGAAATAAGCTGTAGCAACTCAATATATTTAGAGAATACCTTAAAATAAAATATTAGAAGTAATACTTAATCTAAACAAAAATGCTGGACAGGTTCACATAATATAAGTATTAAGGCCTTAATACCCTTTAAAGAAAACTAAGTTTCTATTCTTATTTTATTTTTATTTATTTTTTTCTTGGTCTTTTGTTTTTAAATGTGTTCAGATCATTTGTTTCGTTTAAATTGACAAACAAAAATCTTTTTTGGCTTTTTCGCAACTGAATGAAAATATTTAACTTTAAATTAATTGAAGCAAATATTTAATAAAATTACATATCTCAACATGTATACTAGTCTGTCTACGGAATGTTTCGATACATATATAAACAATATTATTTAAGCAAGCATAAGAAATTATATAATTTACCTTAAGTTTATATATGTATCGAAACATTCCGTAGACAGACTAGTCTACATGTCGAGATATGTAATTTTATTAAATACTTGCTTCAATTAATTTAAAGTTAAACATTTTTATTCAGTTGCAAAAAAGCCAAAAAAGATTTTGTTGGTCTTTTGTTGCTGTACAAATACAGGTATAAAGACAAGTCACAACAAAATAAATATATTATTACAAAAAAGTGTATATAAACGCTTTAAAATGAGAACTTAATCTAATGAATACTGTCTGTTCATATTCGAGCAGTGGTGGATGTATTCATTAACAGAGTAAAAACTATTTTTTATTAAGAATGATTTAAACTGTTGTTTAAACTTATAAAATTTTCATTGCTCTGATGTAAGAGAGTAAAATATTATAGAAGTATAAGCCTAATAAATTAAGAGATTTTTTATATTGTACATGCTTGAACTGATTTAAATAGTAATCATTATTTTTTCGTGTTGATACGAATGTTTATCGGATAGATTCATAAACTCTTTATGATCAATCTCAACATATGTTAATAACTTATATAAGCAGATGCCGGTAGTGGTTAGTATCTTGTTAGTTTTAAAAACTGGTCTGCATGTCTCGATGCAACGTAGGCCGAATATAAGGCGAATGAATCTTTTCTGACTTACAAATATGCGTTGGGAGCTCTTTACTTGTCCCCATAACAAAATAGGCACTTATCTGAGGATAAACTAGAGAATAGTAAATATTTAGTAAGTACTTTTGATTAAAATTTTGTTTCAGAGTTAAAAGACCAAAAATATTTGATAGCTTTTTACAAACTGACTCTATGTGCTCCTCAAAATTAAGTTTTTTGTCAAGAATGCATCTTAGAAATTTTGCAGAATTTTCTATTTTATGACTAGGTGGCCCATAGTTACCGAGAAACTCTAGGTATACAGTTTTATCATAGTTGATTATTAAATGGTTTTGTTTACACCCAGAATCAAATTGAATTAATACGGAATCGACGTTAATTTTTAATTCTTCCCTGGAATCGGCAGTTACAAGTATAGTCGTATCATCTGCGAACATCATGTATGTGATATGGCAGGTCGTTCACATAAAGCAAAAAAAAATAAGTGGCCCGAGAACTCCCTCCTGTGGTGTTCCAAGCCGAAACTGATATGCCTCTGAGTATTCGCTATCGACCCTGACTACCACTGAGCGGCCTCACACGTATGATTTTAGCCAGCTAATTACTAAATAAAGGGTTTAAAGTTTCGAAGGCCCGAGATAGGTCAAATAGAATGGCAATTACGAATTTATTTTTATCGATATGGTCGTACACCGCTTGCACGAGTGATGTTGATGCTGTCTCGATAGAAAGTCCTTTCCGAAAACCGTGCTGTGACATCGTTAAGATATTATCTTTTCGTAAATAGTGTATTTTTTTCGTAAACCGCCTTTTCGATTATTTTTGAGAAGCAACTAAGAATACAGACGGATCTGTAATTATAGTCTGATAAAACGCCCTTCGTTGGAATAGGTACTACTTTTGCAATTTCTAGTTCGTCAGGAAATTGTCCTAGAATAACTGATTTGTTTATTAAAAATGCTAAATGTGTTTGTCTCGCGAGTTATTTTTTGTATAGGAAAACTGGCATTAAAACACCAATTAAAAAATTTATATCTTCCTCAGTTATATAGAAGAAAAAAGAAAAAAAAAATATATATATATATATATATATATATATATATATATGCATTATCAAATATATAACATATATAAATATAAATAATTTAAACTAACAGATTTAATTTTTTACAACTGCAATGGAAAATATCAAGCGATTGTGAAGTGAACACATATTATGCAGTTGTGAGAATTTTAAAACATTCATTCTAGGCTTTGGGGTTGTTCAGTTCAGACTTTAGATAAGACATTGTAGAAGGTAAAGTCCCGCAAGATTTTCTAGAATTTATGTAGGACCAGAATTACTAGGGATTACTCTTAAATTATGTTTCTACATTAGCCAAATAGGACTGGTAGGATATGTTAATGAGATTTTTTACCGCCCGCCTGGTTATTTTAAAAGCTTTATAGTCATTTACTCGCTTGTACCGCTTAAACGTACGCCACTGATTCCTTCTTTTTTAATAAAATCCGTATATCGCCGGATATACGGCGGATATTTACTCATGCATTTTCAGAACTGTCCCTCCGAAAATAATATCTAAGTGTTGATAAAATGCTGCGACCGCATTGTTAGCGTTAAGTTTCTCGTTAAGGAACGACCAATCATGTTCTTACGAGGTTAGTACATTTTCGGAAAATTGGCTTTAAGTTTAAACTTATTTTGTTTGTGAATATAAAACGGAAAAGAAATGAATAAACCGGGGTGATGTAAGTCAATGGATATCATTGACGCATCAGATTCAGTTACACAACAAAATTTTAGAGTGCAAAAAAACTAAATCAAGAAGTCTATTATTACAATTTTCAATCATATTTAATTGCTTAAAATCAAAGTAATTTTGTAATTTATTAACGGCTTGCTATTTTGAGCTACAATATCGCTAATATACATATTTGTACGGTATTCCGGAGTATTAAAATAACCTAAAAATATAATATGTAAATCCTTATCTAAACCAGGCTAGGCAATAAGAATCTCAAATACCTCTTCATATACTGAGAAAGTAGGCGGAATATACATTACAATTACATTAATATCAAAAAATATCCCAGTGGTGCACAATCCCAAAATGCCTATACCAGGGAAAGTATCTGAGACAAAATCTGTTCCAATAATTGTGGCCGTAAAACATTGTTTGTCTGCAAAAAGGACACCTCCGCCTATACAAATGTTGAGAAAAGAAGTTCTACGATCAGAGCGGAAAACTGAATATTTATTAGAAAATAATTCACTGTCAAACACTTGCGGTGTCAGCCATGTCTCCGTAAAAGCAATTAGATCGACGTCACAACAATACGATCCGTTTTAGTATTAAGACCACGAACGTTCTGATAGTACATTGATAATTCATTGCTTGGCTTTAAAGTTGCAAGTCGAAGTCGCCTAAATGAACTAAATCACCGGACTCCCAACGTGCGGAGACATTCGTCGAAGTGTACCGATCCGCTTCGTATACACATATGCGTGGTAATAGATATTGCCTATTAAGTATTTGAGCCTTGACCCCAGATAACTTCCATAAATATATGGAACAAATTTTATCCCACGCAGCATGATTAACATCGACAGTATTATTAGGGGTCCTATTTGATAAATTGACGAAGTTAAGGCATTTTGAAACAGCTGCAGAGTTACAGCCCGATAAATCGTGTTCCTGTGAACACTTAGGACAAGCCTTTTTAAAAGTACAGTTCTTAGAAGTGTGATTATACCTTGAACAATTAAAGCATCTTAAGGGCTAGTAAGTATCTATAACAACTATTTGATATTTTATCTGAGAAGCGGTCATAAGTTAAAAGATCCAGCTGAACAATCGCTTGAAAAATGTTGTTGTCCTTCTTAGCATGCCAGTATTTAAGTATTATACACTCAGAATCTGCACAAATATAAGGTCTGTTTTGACTCCTCAGGCAGTGAATCAGTTCTTCTTCCGAAAAGTTGTCCGTTATACCCACAACTTTGATTTTCGGTTGAGCAACCTTTATTTCTTTGACTTCGAAATTGTCAGCTAGTTTATTTTTAGCCAAATTGCAGAATTTTGAAACAGCCTCATCATTATTACAACCAACCACAATACCTCCATATCTTTTGGATTGTCCATTGTTTAACAACAATGTACGAATTAAATAGACTTATCTTGGAAAAAGCTTCGGATTTGGCACTAGTGCCGGATTTCAATGGCTCTTTTGGGTTAATAACAACAGCAGACTTATTAACAAATTGAACATATGTCGTTGAATTCCTAGAAGTCCCAGCTTGTTGAGATTCGCTGAGTTTTCGACTTATGTCCTTTTTAAAAATTCCGAGGAATTGTTCTAGGTCTAGGAGCCTAGATTGCACTCTCTGCGCGATGGTTGCTTTAAGATCAGTCTCCTTATGTTTCACTGCTAGACGGGCCTTGCAAAACCAAAAGAAACCCGGAAATGTATAGATCTTTGCGGCATCAGGAGGTAGGCTGCTACAACTTATCTAGTTTTAAAAAGTTTTGAACATACATCCTTTTTTATATCCTGTCATTATTTGAGAGAAAAAGAATTGGTTTTAAATTGTTTATTTCTTATCAAATAATGTCAACATTTTAGTAGGCAAAATCTACCTAATTATATATTCATATACTTCTGACAATTCATTCAAAATTAATTGTAAAAAAAAAATTAAATATTCTAAAATTATATATTATTTTGGTCAAATGGTCCATTCCCCAACACGCTTAGCGCGCCAAGGGAGAAAGGAACAGATCCCGCCAAAGGGTACGTAGCTGTTGTTCTGCCTTCAAATCCACATAATATCATCCATGTTTAATGTGGGTCCTGTCAATTAGTTACTTATACATAGGTGAGATACCCATTTAGAATATCTTTTGATGATAGTTTTCGGTTGGAACATTCCATAATTTATGATGAAAAAGTGCGGAACGCGTCTTATATACACATACCATCTTAATGTTTTAATAAGCGATATTTATTGTAATATTCGTTATAAGTCAAATATTTGACAGACTGTTTCTTGTGAGTATTCTAGAAAATATTCAACCCCATTTTGCGATTTGGTCATGATTTGAAATATCTAGATAAAATATCCATTCCAAGACATATTTTACTTTCGACCTATATTACCTTACAGTTACATGGATTTACAAATGCATCTCTGTAAGCATTTGGAGCCTGCATCTACATGAGAACTATTGACTCTCTTGGAAAAATATATTATCAACTGTTATGCTCATAATCACATATTGCACCTCTTAGGGTGTTATCTCTTCCAAGGTTAGAGCTGTGTGGAGCAGTTCCTTTATATTATTTAGTGAAAAAAATTCTAAAATATTGAACATTATGTTCTGATCAATTTTCCATGTTTCTTTCAACTGACTAAGACACTTCTGGTTTGGCTGCCTCAAAAGCCTAGCTCATGGAAGGTTTTTGTTTCAAATTGTGTGTCAGAAATTCAGACAAACAACATATTTAGAACTGCCGTTATACAAGATCAAAGCATATTTTATTTGTAATGGCATGTCATGAATATTCTCAGTTAAAATATAGTTTATACGTAAAATATCAAAAGCAAATAATATACATTAAATTATTTGGAAAATTGTAAGATGTCTGGGACAAAAAGGGCAAAATTGAAGAACAACTTAATGGAAATATAATGAGAAGTAAAATAATGAAAAAATTGACAGTGACAAATGTTAACCAACAATTGGATGAAAATGACAGTAATGTTAACCAAAATTTAGATGAAAGTGATAGAAGCATTTATCTACCCGAAAAGTACCCCCAAGACAATAAGTATAAAGAATATTTAAAACAAGTTTCAATAACTACTTAAGGTACTTTAGAAGCAGGAGCATCAAATAAATATTTAAATTTTAGTCAAAATGAATGTAAGAAAACGACAATAGTGAAAAAGAAAATAGTGACTTAAAAATGAAAATAAAACATCTAAACAGAGAAAATTTGGAATTCGAAATTATGGTTCAAGAAATGCATGATAAAATAGAAAAACTCCTGAAAAAATTAGAAGTTACAGAAAGCTATAATATGTTAAAGAAATTGAATGATTTGGAAAATAAATTTGAGTCACTATTGAAACAATTGAACAATAACAATTTATCAAGCCAAGGTATGTCTTATTCTGATGTTCTATCACAAAGAAAATCAACACATACAATAAATACAAATAAAAATATACCAGTAGTAATTATTAAACCGAAAAACTAAGCAAAATAACTAAACAATATATTGAGAAAAAAACAAACCCATCAGTAGCAAATGTTTCTATAAAAAAAGTAGAAGATATTAAAAATGGAGGTATAATTATTAAGTCAAATTCAGAACAATAAATTGGAAAACTAAAATTATTAAGTGAAAAAATATTGGATGAAAATTAGTTAAAAAGTTTGAATGCCAATTTTGACATTGGCATTCAAACTTCAAAGTCAAAGTATAAATTACAAAGAAAATAGCAGTTACAAACAACGTCTGCTTGATTTGTAACATTATCTATCATTCATCCTTACGATATTTTAAATGTTTTAAAGTCAGAAATGTGCAACTGACATTGCCAAATACGATCGAGCGTTCATGGTTGTTATAACAACCATCAAGCGTCGAATAAAAAATTATTTTTAGTCGGTATGCAGACGATCGAAGACGCTTGTGCACGATTGATCTGTGTGACTGCGGCCTTCGAACAGAAATTTCCAATTTTATTACCTAAAAACAAGTATTCCAATACTGTCGATTTTATTTTCATCTCATAAACAATGTTGAAACTTGTTATACGTTACAGTTAATTGCCTCAGTTTATATGTCTAGAAGTGATTAACATTTTTAATCTATCTACTTTTTCGATTGTAATTTGATATAATTATCTCCTTATGTGCTTTTCTCTCATTTCTTACTAAATGAGAAATGTTGTTGTCATATTGTTTTTTTTTTCCAATGAACATTATAAAAAGTAATATTAACTCCTAAAGCTTTTATAAAATGTTTTTAATTATTGACAATTTTTGCCATTTAAATTTCCAGAGGGAAGACTAAATTGGTGCTTTTAAACTGAAAAAGTTACATTAATTTTTTTTTTGAAAATGTTTTTAGATGCTAGATTAAGTTTAAGAAATGAGGCCAAATGAGAATTATTTGTATACGCAAATAAGTACATAATACATATTAAATACCAAATTAAAATAAAAAATGGGAGATAGTAAAGAATATGAAATTTTATATGAACATGACCATACTGCCTTTTTGGTGGAAAATGCACAATGCGAATTAATTTGGAAACGTTTTGTGTTTTAGAATAAGACCTATTAAGATAGTCCTACTAATGGGCGAACTTCCATCATCACATAGTGAACACTTTTAGTAAAAGACGAAATCTTAAGATCAAGAAAATTAATAAACTTACAATTTTGTCTTTGTTTTTGCATTAAGGCAGTTCAGAACTGTTAAAAATTACGTCCTCGAAAATAATGTGACTTGACATTTTATACCCCCTCAACCTCCAAACTATCGAGGCCTTTGCAAATCTACCATTAAAATCATGAAAACTCATTTTGTAAAAAATTTTACTTATTACCCAAATTGAATCAATAATGAATTCACTCCTTTATGTGTCCAATTTCCTTCTTACTTGGATCTTATATGAAAACAAGATACTGAAACTTTCCATAGAGATGAAACGGATAGTGATTTAGCTGGATAACAGGTACCAGATATTCGGCTGGCTCACAAACCAGATGGCCGGATATCCGGCAGAACTTAAATGCAATTTCTTCTGAATTCGTGTTGCTATGTTTGTTCCTGTCTTCGGAGGAATGATACTCGTGGGGTAGGGATAGCTGGCGGGAAAATATGAGCTCCTTTACGCAGTCCAATCACGCATGTGTTTTGAGTTAACATTAAAATTTGTTGCGTTCGCGTGTGGATAACCTGCACAGTTTTTGAATTTCTTTGTATTAGTAAAAGGAATGACAACCGAAACTATTGTATCTGTGGTAAAAACAACCCACGAAAACGTAAATGCGAAATAGAAGATTTCCGATTTGGCAATATTTTGATATTAGCAAAGGCAACAACAAGTTTGCTGTGTGTTTGTTGTGCCAAATGCTAATCTCTCTTGGGGGAGAAGAAAAAAAAGCAGGTATCTATTGCCTTGTTGAGAGCTGAATTAAAAAGGCGTTTCACCTAACTAGGAGAAGATCCAAATTATTTAATTGTAACCTTTCTGCATCTGTGGTTTAAAACAAACTTTTTAGGGGTAGTCGAAGCTGTTGAAGCTAAATGAGCTCGGCAGAAAAATTTTTTGCAGTCCTTAAAAATGCCCTATGATGATTGTTTTACCAGTGAATGTGACTCGCCATCTTCGTCGCTTGATAAGAGTCGTATAGGTGATGATTGTACTCGCGAAGCTCATAACGAAATAGCCAACGAAAATATCAAACAGTGCCAGGATAAAAAGAAAAGTTCGATTTCAAACGAAACGACTCTTACTTAAAAACAGTTCGTATCAATCGTAGTTCCGAGCATTACCTTTCGTGGTCAGTCAATATAAAACAATATTCGAATTTGACAAAGTTTGCAAGAATTTACTTGTTAACTCTATGCAGCAGCGTTTACAGTGAAATATTTTTCTCTGAGGCTGGCCTCGTCTATGAAAACGCCTTTTACACTTACACCTAGAAAAATTTGTGATTATTCATCATAATTTACCTTTAGTTAACTTTAAATATTGATTAACTGTGTTTGCAATAAAGAAACCATTTAAAATTATTACAGTTTCATTGGTCTGGGTTTAAACTGTGTCAAATTGGAATTACTTTCCGACGTTTCACCAGCAATGGCACGAGGCATCTTCAGGGATCTTCACAGCACGAGATCAAAACACTAAATGAGCTTCAATAGGCAGAGTTCGGGTATTTATAACTGGCTTGTGCCCACCGACCCGTGACTCACTACGACTCTACTGAAATGTTCAGGGTGCTTGATGATTTCAATGTGTGATGTAAATTCTATTCCGAACAAAAGAGGAAAAATAAATGAAACTTTAAGATCAAACGGATATTGCACTGAAGATATTAGGCGTTTAATTAGTTACTATAATAATCCCATGCCTCAGTCAGTATTGGACACTCAACCATTAAGTTTTAACTATTATTTAGGGTACCACAGATAAAATTGCAACAATTATGAGGTCTAAAATTCGCACAATCTTTAATACGGGTAAAAGGATTGGGCAATGCTTAAGATCACCAAAAGATGTAAATCTTTTGCAATCAGAGGGATTTTATAAAATTACTTGTTCCTGCCATAAAGTGCATATAGGTGTCTGTGTCTACTGGACATAAGAAACATGAAAGATGTATAAGTAAAAAACAAATTGTTCAATCTACTGTCGCATAATATCAGCACTCAACAGGACACATAATTAATGTAAAAGAAACCCAGGTTTCTCCATCAGTTTCGAGTTACTATAAACGAAAAATTAGGGAATCCCTTGAAATTTGCAAGCACCCTGAAAATTCCAGTAGAGACATGTGCAACCTGCTACATCACTAGTGGAAAGCAATCATCACAGTAAATCACAGGTCGGTGGGCCCAAGTCGGATATAAATACCTGTACTGTAGTAATCTCAGCTCATTCAGTATTTTGATCTTGAGGAATAAGCCTAAAGATGCCTCATTCAATCGCAGACCAAAGGTTGCAAAGTAATTCCAATTTGACTCCATCTAAAACCAAGAACAATGATTTTTTAATTGACTCCAGACCTGAAAGCTTTCATGCTAACTTTACATATTTTCGAAATCAGGAGAAAGAGATATCGATTCGTACTAAAATTTCACAGGATTTTAAATTTAAACCGAAAGCGAAATTGAAAACCAAATACATAAAAATTCTTTCTACAATCTCAGCACTTCTTAAATTCCCTAAACATATACAGGCTGAGAAATTTTTCAAAAAATCAATTTTTTACTCTCCATTCACATTCTAATGTCATATTCTAATAGCCCAGAAAAAACTACGAAAGTTAGGTTTCTAAATTTTGATTCTAACCAAACCATAAGAGACTGACATTACCGCTGACAAAGGAAAAAATGTATTGGTGTGTCTGGGTAAAAAATAAATAAAATAATCTACAGAAAATCCTATGGAGATATAGTTCCACAGATAAAATAAGCAAATATTAACTCAACATTGTCACTTATGGCACATTCAGTGCAGCCTTCTTAGCAACACAATGTTTAGTGTAGTAGCTATAAACAATAAACTTAATTTTTCAACCGCATCTCAGGCAATTCAAAATTATTTTTATTTTGGTCTAATTTGTGGATTTGATTCTCTCGAAAAGGGTAAACTTTTCTTTGCTGGGATCATTCAGTACTAAAAACAGCTGGTTTTAACTTACAAAAATGGATTTCAAGTGATAGCAATCTTCTAAGTAATATTCCTATTTTGGAAATCATCTCTGATGATAAAACCACTAAGAGTTTTTGGTCTGAAGTGGAACTCTCAAGATCTCTTTAAATATATCATTAATATTTCTGAGAACAATTATATCATGTTTTATCCTAGCAACCGCGGCTCAGATCTTTGACCCTATAAGTCTAGGACCATGCATAATAAAGGTCACAATTATTTAGCAAATGTTGTGGCAGACCTAGTTACCTCATTCCCAAGGACCTTCATAACAGTTGGGAGTAATTTTTATACACAACTTCCAACCTTAAACAATTTGAACATCCCAAACCATATACTTTTACATAACCCTACATCTATTGAATTACATAGATTCAGCAATGCCTGTCAGATAGCTTATGGCGCATGCTGTTATGTCCGCTCACAAAACTCATTGGGCCAATTAAAAGATATACTGGTTGATGGCAAGTTCAAGATTTCATCTTAGAAAACCCTAACGCTTCCACAATTAGAGTTATGTGGTGCTCTTCCCCTTGTCAGATTAATTCAAAGTTTTAAATGCATTAAAAATAATGCAAACATTGAGTGTTGCTTCTACTGGACAGACTCCACTATCGTACCGCCTTTGACAGAGACAAAACCAAATCAATTCCATGCTTTTATAGAGAGTAAAATCTGGGAAATCCATCTATATAGTCAAAGCTGTCAGTGTTATCATATTTTATCTGAAATTAAACTTGCTGATCTTGTTTTTACTGGGCTCAATCCTGAAAAATTAGGTTCTTGTAATCTTTGGTGGCATAAACGCTATAGATTTACCCATATCTTGTGAAATACCCATACCTCCTGAAATGAAACTCCATAATTTGTCTTTAGTTGCATAAACATCACATATATCCTTAATTGAGCAGTACCCGCCTTATACAAATCTTCAGCGCAATATAACATTTTGCTTGCATTTTGTAAAAAAATTTCATTTTAAGAAGCACTCAAAAGAGGCTAATCAAAATCAAGCAATGGTTTTTTTAAATAAAGTTGAATTAAATAAAGGTACAATATTTTAATCTCAAATAGACTGATCTATTATTTTCTAGAGAAACTAAAGTGCCTAAAAAACTCGAAACCATTATAGGTAGATGGTCATCTACAGTATTCCAACTGAAATAAAAATTTAATATATGAGGCCCTCATTACAATTTTCATTCAAACTGAAAGGGTCTAAAATTCAAAGCTAAATGATTGTTAAAAAAAACTTTATAATAAAAATTTTTTATATTAGCAATTATAATTATTAATGTAGAATCAAGTAAGATTGGTAATATCATTTCCACATCAAATGTAACATTTTATTTTAGTGCTTAATGCACATTTACTGGTTTAACTATAAACGTTCTTATTGAGAGCTGCCTCTTTTAAAAGGGGTGGGATGTTCAGACTATTCACTAAGTATAATTTAGCACCGTACTGCTGATCCCTGCCTATCAATATCTCGCATCATTTTTTGACTTGCTGGCTTACCGCAGAAAGTATTGACGCCCTCTAACCTGGTTTTTTTAGAGAGTGAGAGAAAGAGAATGATACATAACGATAGACAGCGTTTGCCGACTTGTGGCTTTTTTCAAATTTTATAATTAAGGTAATGTTACGCCTTACACCAAGAAAATAATGTAATTAAGGTAATAAAGAAAATGGTGTACACTAAGGTAATAAAGAAAATGGTGTACACAAGTTAGGTATTTTAGGGTAAGTAAGAAAGACTGGCTGCAAATTTGCCTTTTGTAATTAATTTAAACTTTTTCTTACATGTTATTTGTTTGATTTGTGAATTATAATAAAGGCATATTAATTACATTATTATTATTAACAACTGTTGAGCTGGGACTTCACATATGTACAAGAGGCTGAAACACGTAACTCCCTAACGTATACAGGCAATGGGCTGAGAATTTTGTAAATATTTAAATAAAGGAGCCACTTCCAACACTCAGCCCACAGCGTTTGTCCTCTAAGGAAACGACGCGTATGTAGGGGGCTGGCCCACGCATATGCTTTACCTAAGGCCCATTTTTGTAGTGTGCACATAATACCCCTAGAAGAATACCACCACGTTCACGATATATTTCACCTGGAGGCGCGTCCAGTAGGTAGTTCAACCACCAGACACTGGAATTAACTTTTTGCGGATTGACACTCTTGTTTTACTATAGCAATAATTTAATACCAAAGATGAGTAAAAATGTTGATTTTTATATAAAAAGAACATACTCTATTAAAATTTATATACTTTTATATAATTTTACCTTTTGCGGAAATTCAAATTTCACTGTCCAAAACACTAACTCCTCAAGAAAAATTTTGTGTGCCAAATGTTTCTGTAATGATGGGCAATCTTTTAGTTCCTCATATAAATCTGGATCCGGATTTGATAATGAATTTAAAGCTTCTTCATACACTCGTTTGGATGCAGCAAGATATTGGGCATATTCTGAATCCAAATTCTCAGGAATTTCATTTAAAATTTTATATTTCTGAAATAAAAAATATCACTTATAAGCTCTTTGAATCATTAATGTTAAATAATAACTTCAAAATTCCAAGATTATCTTACTAAACTATAAAGTTATAAGTTTCAGGGTGGAGAGACATCTCAAATATCATCGCCTCCAAGTATCAGTGGGAGCTGGGGACTGTGTTAGGCACCCAAATGTGAACAGTCGTGACCGCTAAGGGAGTGGTGAAGCCAAAACGTTACAAAGCGGCGGGACGTGGTGAGAGTGTCCTTGAGAGAAACTGAGATGATCAAACATGGATGTCTACAAGGAGGCATAAAGGGAATTCAAGACAGAAATAAGAAGTAAGAGGAATGCCTGGAGGTCATTCTGGAGGCATCCAAGCTGCTGCATAGGAAGCTTGCAACATGAACTAATACCCAAGTTGACTGGAGAACTGTCGACAAAGACGTCATTGAAGATACTGTGAAGCTGGTTATAAATGATTTCGAACCATTTAAGGCAGTATATTTACAGACCTTCTTCAGAAAGGACCTTTACTCTAATAGTAAGAATCAAAGCTAGACTTGCCTTGTGTTACGTTCCTGAGGCATGGAGGCTGGTTAAGGTGACTTTCATTCATAAATCGGAAAGGGGAGACTATAGACTATATTCTTTAGGTCGATAAGTCTTATGTCCTTCTTTCTAAAAGGACTGGAAAATGTTGTAACAGGTATTTATTTTGTTACACAAGATAGAAAAAAGCTTGGGAAGAGATTATCTGCTGCTCTCCTGAGCCAATGCAGGTTCAGTGACTAAAAAGTGCGTTAAAAATGGAGAAAAGTTAGCGCAGCAGTGAATGACTCAGATCTGGGCATAGGGGTAAGAGTTGGTTGAACACAAGGCACTGGCCATTCTCCACACTTGTGGTGCTTGGTCATGGATGGGCTCCATGAATAGTGGAAAACCAGGCGACAAGTTAAGAAATCGTTAGAGTTCAACAACTAGCGCGCGTTGCTATTACCAGTGCCATGAGGGCAACGTTGAACGTTGCTGGATTTGCCCTCTTTAGCCAATTGAGTTAAAAAGGAGGCAATTTTAGCTCACCTTCAAATGAGAGATGCCGACATATGGTGGAGAGGGGGGAGATTGTCGGTCATGGCCACATATTAGCGATAGCAAGCAAACGGTATCAGCATACAAAGTAATTCTCATAAAAGAATAACTAAGGAATAGACAAGCCATACAATCACATAAATCAAGATAAGAAAGAGTGAGATAACACCCTAGTGTGCTAAACTGATGGGTCAAGGAATGCTAGAACGCTAGGTCTTTAGACGCGGGAGTGTACATAGAGAAACTAAAGCCTAAGAAAAGTGAAGTTCACCAGGGTTTTCCAGACAGAACTATTAGCCATAATGATGGCGGCTACGATTGAGGAAGTTCAGGGAAGCTTAAAGGATGAAGTGTTCATTTATCATATCAGACAGCCAAGCAACCTTGAAGCTGCGGAACGCACCCAAAGCCAGAATGGTCTTGGTTCAGGATTGCTTGGACGAAGACTGTCAAGAACCAAAAGAATAAAAATGATTTTAGTACCTAGTTACTGTGGAATAGCAGGACCGAGGCGGCAAACGAGTTAGCTAAGCTTGGCGTCATAGGTCCATAACCAATCCAAAGAATGTCTACGCATCAAGGCCTATCAGACCTGGAGTACCGAGTGGCAAAGCGACAATAAATGAAGACGGAATTCGTCATGTGACCTGATAAAGCTAAAACAGCCTGGATGTTCACAAGAAGTAGAGAGCTCTCTCATAGGAGTGAATAGAGGTCACTGGCAATTAAGGAGACACCTGGCCCAGATAAGCATAGAGGAAGCCTGTACTGCACACAATCTGTGCAGTTGCGAGGTTAGAGCTAGAGTTGTGGCAGAACATTTTTGGTGCTGGAAGTCTGCAGAGAGACGCACATCAAAATATCCTTTGGAGGGGAATTCAAACCTATGTAAATAGGCCTGGTCGGTTCAAGGAAGTGCAAAAGGTTGGGTAATTGGGTGGAAAGCTCTTGGGATAGGCTACAAGGGCCAATTTTGGCCTACTGGCTAAGTTTAAACTTCATCTCAACTATACTACTAGTCAGTCCCTAATTTTAGCTAATAAAAAATTATTTACCTCATAAATTATTGTTAATATTAAATTTTGATTGCTAACTTTCAACTTAGTCTTGCCAAAAAACAAGCAGAGAACATCAAAACCTATAATATTGAATTGTTATTTAGTTTCTGGGTATGAATGACAAATCTATAAATGTTTAACCATCCTTGCATAATTACTTTAAACAACTAATACACTTCCTAGTAAACTAGTTGCACCGTAATTTAGTTAAATAACTACTTTTTTTAAAGATAGCTGGCACTGAAAAGTCAGGCGAGATATTGGCTCCAGCAAAAAAAACAGTATATATATATTTTTATTGGTTTAATTTTCTTTGATCAGCTTGAGTATATATTTATGTTTTAATTTTCTTGATTTAAGGTCATTGTAAAACCATGACACATATACTTTAAATCATATATTTGTCAAAATACATAATGAAGTCCGATAACGTTTCGACCGGACTTCGGTCTTTTCAAGTCTAAAATGGAGAAAGACGTATAAGTTTAATTTGATATTCATACATTTAATTGTTTTTACTTTATTTTTTTATTATTATTACCTTAGAACGTAAATTATTAAAAAATGTAAAATTTTTTTTGGTGGTATTCTTTGTGTACTTTGGTCTTTTTCTTAATTTTTTTAAAATGGAAAAAGAATAAATATAAATTCTTCTTTTATGAAATTATCATTTCTATCTTACCTCAAAACGTAAAATTATTTAAAAAAGTACAAATTGCCACATTTTCTTGTACACACATACAGTTAAAACAAAACAATTATATTGTTTATATACACTGCTAACTTACATGATGTACCCCGTACCTTGTTCTATGCAGACTACATTCATTGGAGGGCAGCACATTGACTATGTTGTCATGGAAAAGAGGAATACATACAATAACACACTAGCTTTGAATAGACAACAGGAAAGATCCCCATGCATTGTTTTAAATTAGCTTTTGACTGAACTACGTCATTTTTGGGACCTTATTTTTCTGATGTTTACCTTTAGATTTTTGACGTGTGTTGTCAAACCTTCGTCTTTCCAAATTTAAGTTTAAGGTTTAGCAGTTTATAAATAATACACACATCGAATTAATATAAAAGTTGATTAATAAGTTGTGTTGTGTGTTATAAAACGTAACAAACACATTTTTGGTCGTTTGCTTTACAATGAATACAAAAAATTGTCAGTTGTGTGGCGTGCGGTCGTACCAGTATTAAAAGTACAAGGGAAAAAAGATTTCATTCCACCGGTGATTGCATTTGTATTTTCGTAAGAAAGGACATTAACTAGACACTTTTAAATCCGATTTAAAGGCAAAAATAATTGTTATTATAATGAAAATCATAAGTCTTAAAGTGTCAGACAGTTAGCTCAGGAACAAAGAGGTATATAAAACACTAAGTGGCCCAAATATTTCTGCTTTCATGAGCTATTCTTAGTGTAATATATTTTTTAAGTTTAAACCAAATATAATTGAAATCAATAGAAAAAAAACTAACCTAATCTAACCTTACATTGCTTAAGATATTCCAAAAATACTAATAAAAATTTGGATTCTGTAGGCGTAAACTAACTTAACCAGACCTAACCTAATACTAATAATCAAACTGTTTTCCCTTCAGCACAGTGTTAGACCCAAAAAAGGAGAATATAATGTTAGATATTAAAACTTACTTCGTCTCATAAAATTGTTCCTAGAAACCCATACCTCCAACTTTACTTCTTTCGTTTTAAAACATACTTCAGGTAGATCAAAATACAAGAGTTCTAACCACACTACACCACAACTTGTTACGTCCTGGACGCGCGTTTCGCTAACCAAGTTAGCATCATCAGCAGATGATATAGGTATGTATGATTCAGGTAATTTAAATGTTTTGTCATAACAAAATATTTCAAGAAGTGTTATGCTACTGTGGTTTTTATATACCAGTAGGTTACTAACCTAAATGTTTGACATTTTAAGAATTATTATTTTAATTATAATAACAACTATTTTTGCAATTAAAACGGGTTTAAAAGTGTCTAGTTAATTTTTTACTTATGAAAATACACATGTACTTACCAGTGGAACGATATTCCTTTCTTGCTTCTACTTTTAATACGGTTTTAAATTAAAAATTTAAATGGGTTAAACGATATATATATATATATATATATATATATATATATATATACAGGGTGGCCCAACGAAAAGGTCCCACCCTTATTTATGACTTTCCTGGTATATTTTGGGAAAAACGCTTGGACACGTCAATTTTGATTTTTAGGGGGACGTCTTTTCATGTATGATTGTATAATACAGGGTGTTCCAAAAATAAGATATCGCATTACACTTGACATTTTTAAATGGAAACCCCCAATTTTTTTTCTATTTTTGGATTCTCCAGGAAGTTTTTAGTAACTTTTGTATAATAGAGTTTATACCTATCTTCAACCATTTTGAAGTTTTTTTAATTTTTTTTATAAAATTCGCCTCATTTAATTTAGTACTGATAATACGGAAAAAAATAATAATCACCGATACCAGCAAGAAATTTAGCATCCGTCAATGTCATCGTAAATCATAGAACAACTTTATCTTTGATTTGAAATCGTTAAGTTGCCTAGTTCTATTATAATATTTTGCAATGATTTATTCAATTCAAGAAAGGGTCGAAATAACGAAACTGTATTATCAAAACGGAAGCATTGCAAGAGCTACCGCCCGGTTGTTTAATGCGTTACATCCAGACAAAAATATTAACCATAAGTATGTGGCTAAATTAATAAGAAAATTTGAAGCAACTGGATCTGTATCTAATATTCGCCGGAATCAGGAAAATCGTCCAAGTAGAAATGAAGCCAGAGAAATAGCAGTTTTGGGACACGTGGCTCTTGACAACACCCAAAGTACTCGTGGTCTGGCTACTTCTTCAGGATTTACACGCTCAACAGTGCAAAGAATTTTGAAATCCTATAAATTTCACCCGTACAAAACTAAACTTGTCCATGAGCTTAATGAAGACGATTATGATAGAAGGTTGGAGTTTTGCGAATTAATGACACAACGTTTGAACAATAACCCAAATTTGTTATTTAACATTTGTTTTTCGGATGAATGTACCTTCTATTTACATGGTGCTGTAAATAGACATAATTGTCGATATTGGAGCGACTCGAATCCACATTTGTTTCGAGAGGTACATTCGCAATACCCACAAAAAATTAATGTCTGGGCCGGCATTTTCGGAAATCATATTGTAGGACCTTTCTTTATTCCTGGAAACTTGACGGGGGAGTTGTACTTGGACATGTTGGAAAATACAATAGAGCCACGAATAACCGAAATAATAGAAAATGAGGTTAATTATAATGAAAATTTTCTTCATTTCCAACAAGATGGTGCACCACCGCACTATGTAGCTCCAGTACGACAGTTTTTGGACACCCATTTCCCAAATCAGTGGATCGGACGGCGCGGCCCCATTGAGTGGCCACCAAGGTCTCCGGACTTGAGTCCTTTAGATTACTTTCTTTGGGGACATATAAAAAGTAAGGTTTTTAGTACGAAGCCAGACTCCATCCAAGATCTTCGGGAGCGGATCACGGCGGAATGCAGACAAATAACTCCAGAAATGTGTGAAAATGTTAGGAATAGATTTGAGCAAAATATTTATTATTGCATGGAGGTAAACGGACACCACTTTCAACATTTATTACCACATTGACTTTTTGACACATTGTAGCTAAGTAACTAATTTTTGTTTAAATTTTAATGTGAATGTAAAACTGTAAATGGTTTAGTGTTCCTGATTCCGGCGAATATTAGATACAGATCTAGTTGCTTCAAATTTTCTTATTAATTTAGCCACATACTTATGGTTAATATTTTTGACTGAATGTAACGTATTAAACAACCGGGCAGTAGCCCTTGCAATGTTTCCGTTTTGATAATAAAGTTTCGTTATTTTGACCCTTTCTTGAATTTAATTTATCAATACTTGATATTATTCAATTATTCAAATAACTTCAAAATGGTTGAAGATAGGTATAAACTCTATTATACAAAAGTTACTAAAAACTTCCTGGAGAATCCAAAAATAGAAAAAAAATTGGGGGTTTCCATTTAAAAATGTCAAGTGTAATGCGATATCTTATTTTTGGAACACCCTGTATTATACAATCATACATGAAAAGACGTCCCCCTAAAAATCAAAATTGACGTGTCCAAGCGTTTTTCCCAAAATATACCAGGAAAGTCATAAATAAGGGTGGGACCTTTTCGTTGGGCCACCCTGTATATATATATATCGGATCATGACATTTACTATATAATAAATTGAGAATTTCGAATTGAGACATTCAAGACTAATTTTCCCAAAAACTATGTCTGCTACTTCGGTAAAAAGAATAAATTGCCCTTTCTAAAAAAATGTACACTGACATCTTATGCGAGTGTCATTGCACTTCGAAATAAGAATCATAACTGAATATTGTACTTTGGTTTAATAAGAGTTTATGCAAACTAGGAAATACTAAATAAAAATGAAGGTGTAGGAACTTCTGGTACTTATATAACCTAATTAAATTTAAATGAAAATATAATACTTGCACTTGTTTTTATTTAAAACGTAATTTAGGCTGTATTAATAAAATTATTTAGATTTAATTGTTCATGGCCTGTTGCGTCATAAGTGCGTTAATATTTTTTATCTACTTAACTTTTCTAAATAATTTTAATTACTTAGAAAAAATATAATTTCCTAGTTCAACTAAAAATAACCATCCTGCTTATTAAAAAAATCATTAAATTTTATTTATTAAATTCCAGTAGAATAATAAAAAGAAAGCAGAAATAAAAAAGGACAGTCGAAACGAAACAAATAAGAAAAATTCCATGCATTTTACAGCTTATGAAAGCATAACATAACTTTCAAATAAGTTGCATTTTTTTTCAAATATGCTCTCTTGTGGTTGCGCCGTTTAATTCTTAGTTGCCGGTATTTCTTAGTAGCAAGCTTTAGATCAAATTATTATAATTACTGGGCACGTGCCGCGACAGCTCATCACCCAGAATGCGTTCTAGCTATGTTAATTTATTTTGCCCAGGCGGCAAAATTGTCACATTTTATATGACTTTGATAAGTGGCTCTTTCAAATCCAGTGTCAATTTTACAGCATCAATAACAACAAATATTGAATTTGAACCGGTGGATAAATATAAAGGTATTTGTACAAAAGGTTTATCATGTAAAAACTAAAATTTAAGATATAAAGTGAGCTATTAAAGACATGAATTTTAATGTTTCACTAACTTTTTATTAAATTGGCAAATAATGTATCACACTAATTGGCTTGTTTAATTAAGGCCATCCTTGAAGGACTAAGGAGGAATTTGAACCTGCTGAATTCAGGTTACATAAAGACAAGTGTCATTTTTTTGAATCTTACTATATAAGGCACAAAAAAAATATATTTGTTTTTATGTAACCAGAATGCTGCAGAGAGCGCCCTCTACAAGCCACAAAAAATATTAGCAAATTCAAAATCCTCGTTCCAGAAAACTCCCAATCACCAAATTTTATGCAAAAATATTGGTTTGAAAATAAGTTAGTATAAATAGGGTTTTTAAAAGTTATATTATTTTTTTTAAGTGATTATGCATGGAAGGTCAAAAATGTATAGATTGGTTGTTTATACCGACAAACTAAAGAAGAATAGAATATTATAAATGTTTATTTTTTGGAAAGACCAAACTCAAAATCAGCAATGAAAAGTGTATAATAACGATAATTAACTAATTAATAATCAAATTAATTAATAATATTGGACATTAAATGCTTATATTATCATACTTACAGTTGGGTTGGTTAAAGCTGAAGTCATAACTCTTCTCATAAGACCTCCCATATTATTGAAGTCCAGCAACATTGTAATAAATGAATCAGCATCTTGAATAGCCAGTTTAAAACCATCCGGAGAGCTATATTCCCTAAGGTGCTGGATCAATCTCAAAATGATTCGAGGCATCATCGCTTCTGCCACACACATGAGATCTGTCGGAGCTGATCCTTTACTGGAAGTTTTGTTAGGACCATGACGGTCGCAAAACCTTTAAAATATTTTTAAATTAGTCATTAGCAAAACAGCAATAAAGCTATTTGTTTCTAAAACTAACTCTGTCACTTTTCGGTTTGATGGTATATCTAAAACCAAATATCACCCATTTGCATCAACCATAACCGAAAGAAAAAGAACTAATAAGAATATTTTTAGATTCAATAACTAGTAAGAATATGTTTAGATTCATGCACTGCCCATGAAAACATTTACCACCGTATTCACTAAAAAGGTTTAGGAGTTAGACCAGGTCTAGTTACCATGATACTTAAAACTCCTAGTTCGCCAGTTATGTTTCGCTTATGTCACTGTCATTTTGTAATTGTGACATTTAGAAAAGTTATTTGTTGTTTTAAAAAATGTCATGCTAAACCTGTAATTGTCAAGTTACACCTAGTCTAAATTTAAACCTCTTTAGCAAATAAGGGTGTTTAAGTTTGAAAAAAATATTTAATAATCTCTCAGATTCACTACGAGGGTTAAGAGCTAAACAAGTATGAGAGTCGGGTCTAAAACAAAGGTCCTTGAGACCCCATAAGGTTGTCAACTTATTTATTGTTTAAAGTTCAGGTGATCTTTTCCACTTTAGTGAGGTAAGCTACATTCAAGTGAGAGATGCAGTTAATGCTTTGAAAAACAAAAACAGCAAGGATATATATATAACATTACTATGCCAATGCTGAAATCCTTGAAAGACCTTCTCATAGTTCCGCTTACCAAGCTGATAAACATGTGTATAGTGGCGGGTTTTTTCCCTTCCTCACTTAAAAAATCCAGGGTTGTTCCTGTCTTTAAAAAGGGAGACAGAGAAGATGTGGGCAATTACCGTCCAATCTCGCTTGTACCGGTTTTATCAAGGGTCTTTGAGGGTTTGTTAAAGTCTCAGTTGTGTCAGTACTTTGAGTCGGCTGCTCTCTTCTCGGCAAGCCAGTTTGGTTTTAGAGCTGGTAGATCAACAACATTAGCAATACTGGAGTTGCTGGAATACATCGCAGAGGCTTTTGAGGGGGGTCGGTATGTAAGCGCTACATGCTGTGACCTTTCGAAGGCATTCGATTGTGTTTCCCACGACATTTTGAGGGACAAATTGATGACTTGTGGAGTTGACGAGGCTGGCTTGCGTATACTTGGTGGCTATCTGAGAGGTCGCAGACAGATAACAGAGTATGCAAATAAGCAGTCTAATGAGACTGAGCTAGGATATGGAGTGCCCCAGGGTTCTGTCCTGGGTCCACTGCTTTTCCTTGTCTACATCAACGACATTAATAATTCTGTCCCGACTTCAAAGGTGTTGCTGTTTGCTGACGACACATCAATTGCAGAGTCAGATGTCTGCATGGAGAGTCTGAGTGATCGTATCAGGGCAAGAATCGCGGATTTGAGGGATTGGTTTAGTGCCAACAGGCTGGCTATGAATAATAACAAGAGGGAGAGTATGCTTTTTGGTTTAAGAGAGATTCAGTGGGAGAATGTAGATGAAGTACGGTTTTTGGGTGTATATCTGGACCCCACAGTGAGGTTCGATAAACATATTGAGCATACTGCTGGTCGTCTCACCAGAAGCATCTTTTTGTTAAAAAAATCTAAAAAAAAGTGTTGCCTGGACACTGCCTCCTTCAGACTTTTCATGAGATTTTTCAATCAGTGGGCTGCTATGCTATCTTGAGCTGGGGTCACTCAACACGTGCGCAAAAAATATTTGCTTTGCAAAGAAGAGCCATAAGAACTATTGCTGGTCTAGGTTATAGAGAGGATGTCAGACACGTTTTTAAACAACTATCAATAATGACGATACCCTGTAGATATATTTATGAAAGCCTTCTCTATTGCCACAGAAACATCACTCGGTTCAATCATAACCAAGATTTCCATCATTATCCGACCAGACAGGGTGATCTTCTAAGAATAGATTATCTTAGGCTAGATAGGTCACGAATATCTTCCAATTACTTTGGACCAAAGTGCTTTAACATTTTACCTGACTACATTCGCAAACTACCTGAAAATTGTTTTAAACGTAGGGTAAAGGAGTTACTTATTCAAAACAGTTTTTACAGCATACAAGAATATCTACAGTTTAATTTCTGATAAAAAATTTCTTCTCTTCTTTCTGCGATCTTTCTGCTGAGAACTGTACAGCATAACACCCACCTTTGTTAATCGTTAGTGTTAGTCGAGACCCATGTTTTTAATTAAATTTGTAATGTCATATTTTTAGTATATTTGTTATATATAGACGTTTTTACCGCAATTAATTTTACTTATATTATATTTGTTTAGCATGTATGACGTTTACATATTGATAGTTACATTTTAATTTTTGATTCTGACCTTGGCAAGATTTTGTAAATTGTGGCAGTAATATATGAATTACTGAATTACATATCAGGACCTTAAAAGCTGTACTTTGATTATAATAAACCAGATATGTAATAAGTTGCAAAAAAGAATCCTCGAGATTTGTTAAGTTTGTCATCTTTTTTTATTTTCCTAATTTTAAAACTTGAAGTTCTACACACTAATTTTTGTTATGTACAGCAACTTTGTTTTATCAGATCATCATTCGCAATAGAAAACAAAATGCTGGTTTTTTCAAAATGCAGGCGGAATAAAAACAAAACTCACTGAGCTAAGACAGCAAGTTTGCAACTCTGATGTGGTTGTGATAGTTAAAAGTTGGCTTTCAGAAAATGTGTCAACTAGTGAATTGAACTTGGTTGGTTATGGCACATACAGAACTGCACGTAGTGCTTTTTCCAGTAGTAAAGAAAGGGGCGGAGCTATGTTTATTGCAACACATACTTCAATTTCATTAAAAAAATACTTTATTAGTCCAAAAAAATATAATTTTTGTTGACAAAGCATATACATTATATGATCTAATAGGTAACACCCCTACTAATATAAATATTTGAAATAAGAAACGGCAAACAAATAGTAGTAAGCTCGTATCAAGAATTCCAAAACTAAAACAAGTAGACAATAATACAGAATCAGAGACAAGGTAACATAACATAGATTAAAGCAATGTACTGTCGTCACTGACGAACAGCACGTTTCACATGAATATAGGTGTAGACTTAAATTAAAAATTGAACAAATCAAACAAGAACCCTCTCCTCTGATATTTATAAATTAATAATAAAATTAATAAAACAGCATTAAAAATTAACATTCAAGGGCATCCTGATGGAATTCATCCAGACTATATGTTTTACTCAAATGTAATCTTTTAATTACGCGACGAAAAGTTTTCTGGGAATTAACTGTTTTGAGATTGGTTGTTAAATTATTAAAAATCTTTCGTCCCTCATAAATCAGTGACTTTTTTACAAGAGTACTTCTCGGAAATAGCAGAGGCAAATTAAAAGCCTGACGCGTCTCATGCTGGGAGTGGGGCCCTAGAGCTCAATCCGGTTTTTAAATATGATGTCTCCAAGATAAAGAGAGAAAATCACCTCTCTAATTTCATGCTTGTCTGTTTCGAAAAAACAAAAAGAGCCAGTGTTAGGAACATTTTTAAGATAAGAGAGCGGAGTTAGATTTTATATTTTTTGTTATATTATTCGCTATATTACAATAGAATTTATTTAGATGCTCTGGATCAATGTCTTAGCTGCCACGAAATGACTTATTAAGAAAGTCATCAACCTAGACCAACTTTCCCTTTGCTTATTATACTCTCGCAGAAGCTGGTAAGCTATGGGTTCAGGAGGAACTCCCTGGAATGGTTTCGCTCCTACTTGGCGGATCGGACTCAGAGTGTCACATTTAAAAATACAAATTCAACTTAATGTTGTTTAGATTGGGGAGTTCCTCAAGGATCAGTTCTCGGTCCATTATTGTTTCTAATTTATGTGAATGACCTTCCTCATCTTGATATATCGGGAAGATTTACTGTCTTTGTAGATGATACTACCATTCTTTGGAATGATACAAATCCGGAAAGGCTAAAGTCGGTCATAAACGATGACTTGTATAAAATAAAGCAGTGGTGTGATGCAAATTTTTTGTCTTTCAATGTTTCAAAAACTAATCTTCTAAATTTTAAATATCACATAGATGGTATTCGCCTACAGAACGAATCTATTGCAATGCCTTCTTGTGTTAAGTTTTTAGGGTTATCAGTAGATGAATCATTGAAATTTGAGACTCATATTAATAACTTACGCAATAAAATTGCTACCAATTGTTACGCACTCCGAGTTATCTCTAATAACTTAAATCCATCTATAGCTCGAAATTCATATTTTGCCTTGATTGAGCCCCATCTTAGAGCTGGCAGTTGTTTCTGGGGCTCATGCTCAAACTATTTATTCAACTCTGTTTTTCTGTTGCAGAAGCGAGCTATTAGATATATGGGTGGTGCAAGAATTCGTGACTCCTGTCTACCTTTGTATGTAGAACATAGAATCTTATCTCTTTGTTGTATATATATTTTAAAAACTGTGTGTTTAGTTCATAAAAAGTGTGAGAATGAATTGTTGGAACTAAGTCAACAACAAAGTTAACTTATCTATTCCTAAATCAGAACAAATAAAATGTTCTTTTATCTATGGTGGCAAAAAAATGTTTAATCATCTGCCCCTTAGGTTAAGAATGCTCCATCAAGGGAAAATATTTAGAATTGAAGTCAAAACATTTTTACTAGAAAAAGCTTATTATATATTGAAGGAATACTTTAATGAGAGACTAAATTAGAAAACGATCCCCATTTTGTTTTGCATATGTTAGTGTGAGTATTTGTAGTTTGTGCTTTATTTGCGTACTTTGTGCTTTTTAAACATTTTGACCTGTTTTATTTATTTATACATATTTCTTTTACTTTGGGAGTTATAGAAGATATCAGTAACGTAAGTATGTAGATTTATACTGAATGTAAAAAGTTGAAATATTCTTATTATTGAAATATTAGCAGCCTGTTACTGGTAGTATATATATGTATATCTTTTTGTAATAATTGAGAATATTAAATATACGTATATAGCTTTGTCTACAATAGTTCTATATTATGACAATAAAGCTATTTTTTGACTCTGACTTGACATTGACTTATTTTTTGCCTTATAGGGTCTCCTCTTGTGGTGCACATTTTTTGCCGATTTAATAAGTTTCCTATAAATGCTACGATATTTATTGCAATGCGAAGTAAAACTATAATTATCACTAAATTTTTTCAAATAATTTAGTGCGCGAAGATTTACTGATTTTTTTAGTAAGCCAGGGTTTTTGCTTTTTGGACTTTTTTTTTAATCGAGCGCAAGGAAAAAGCCTGATCGATGTTTCTTATAAATGAGTATCTGTCATTTGTTGACTGGGATGTTGCACTCAGTAAAGCTGATATTGACCTTGCTGTTAAACAGTCTTATACAATTCTCTAACAAGCAATATCGCTGTGTGTACCTGTCAAACGTTTTAAAACTTCAACATTTCCTGTTTGGTTTACTCTTGAACTTAGAATGCTGGTGATACAGAAAAAAATTGCTCACAAACATTTTAAGGAAACCAACTCCTTTCATACCTATAATGAATAAAAGATAAAGTTTTGAATTCCAGTCTGGTAAGCATAGTTACAGGTAGCCTAATTCTTAAGCAAAAAACTCCAGCTAAATTTTAAAATCATCATCCTTTTGGACAAAAAATTTAACAAAGTCATTTCAAAAACTCTTGCCTACTACTGATATATTATGTAATATTGACAATCATTCATGAATCATTTGAGAGGTGAAGAAAAAGAAATTAGAGCTAAATCTTGTAATATTTCAACAAATTTTAAAACTAAACTAAGGAATCAAACAAATAAAAAACAAAAACAAATAAAAAAATTAAAGTAGATCTTACAAATCAATACAAAAAAAACGAGTTAATTAACTGTATATATATATATATATATATATATATATATATATATATATATATATATATATATATATATATATATATATATATATAATATATATATATATATATATATATATATATATATATATATATATATATATATATATATATATATATATATATATATATATATATATATATATATATATATATATATATATATATATATATATATATATATATATATATATATATATATATATATATATATATATATATATATATATATATATATATATATATATATATATATATATATATATATATATATATATATATATATATATATATATATATATATATATATATATATATATATATATATATATATATATATATATATATATATATATATATATATATATATATATATATATATATATATATATATATATATATATATATATATATATATATATATATATATATATATCATAAAGAATGGTAGTATCATCTACAAAGACAGTAAATCTTCCCGATATATCAAGATGAGGAAGGTCATTCACATAAATTAGAAATAATAATGGACCGAGAACTGATCCTAACAACATTAAGTTGAATTTGTATTTTTAAATGTGACACTCTGAGTCCGATCTGCCAAGTAGGAGCGAAACCATTCCAGGGAGTTCCTCTTGAACCCATAGCTTACCAGCTTCTGCGAGAGTATAATAAGCAAAGGGAAAGTTGGTCTAGGTTGATGACTTTCGTAATAAGTCATTTCGTGGCAGCTAAGACATTGATCCAGAGCATCTAAATAAATTCTATTGTAATATAGCGAATAATATAACAAAAAATATAAAATCTAACTCCGCTCTCTTATCTTAAAAATGTTCCTAACACTGGCTCTTTTTGTTTTTTCGAAACAGACAAGCATGAAATTAGAGAGGTGATTTTCTCTCTTTATCTTGGAGACATCATCCCTCATATTTAAAAACCGGATTGGGCTCTACCGCCCCACTCCCCAGCATGAGACGCGTCAGGCTTTTAATTTGCCTCTGCTATTTCCGAGAAGTACTCTTGTAAAAAAGTCACTGATTTATGAGGGACGAAAGATTTTTAATAATTTAACAACCAATCTCAAAACAGTTAATTCCCAGAAAACTTTTCGTCGCGTAATTAAAAGATTACATTTGAGTAAAACATATAGTCTGGATGAATTCCATCAGGATGCCCTTGAATGTTAATTTTTAATGCTGTTTTATTAATTTTATTATTAATTTATAAATATCAGAGGAGAGGGTTCTTGTTTGATTTGTTCAATTTTTAATTTAAGTCTACACCTATATTCATGTGAAACGTGCTGTTCGTCAGTGACGACAGTACATTGCTTTAATCTATGTTATGTTACCTTGTCTCTGATTCTGTATTATTGTCTACTTGTTTTAGTTTTGGAATTCTTGATACGAGCTTACTACTATTTGTTTTCCGTTTCTTATTTCAAATATTTATATTAGTAGGGGTGTTACCTATTAGATCATATAATGTATATGCTTTGTCAACAAAAATTATATTTTTTTGGACTAATAAAGTATTTTTTTAATGAAATTGAAGTATGTGTTGCAATAAACATAGCTCCGCCCCTTTCTTTACTACTGGAAAAAGCACTACGTGCAGTTCTGTATGTGCCATAACCAACCAAGTTCAATTCACTAGTTGACACATTTTCTGAAAGCCAACTTTTAACTATCACAACCACATCAGAGTTGCAAACTTGCTGTCTTAGCTCAGTGAGTTTTGTTTTTATTCCGCCTGCATTTTGAAAAACCCAGCATTTTGTTTTCTATTGCGAATGATGATCTGATAAAACAAAGTTGCTGTACATAACAAAAATTAGTGTGTAGAACTTCAAGTTTTAAAATTAGGAAAATAAAAAAGATGACAAACTTAACAAATCTCGAGGATTCTTTTTTGCAACTTATTACATATCTGGTTTATTATAATCAAAGTACAG